>VWYH01010736.1:1307418-1402739 GCA_013399365.1 Pampusana beccarii
TTTTTTTTTTTTTTTTTTTTTTTTTTTTTTAAGAAGCATAAAACACTTTGGGAGAAAGTGCTAATTTCAGAATGATGGTGTTAACAGTTCTCCACCGGTTTCCAGGAAATCTGGGGTTTGGCTGCCTTCCTTCCGCAGCTTCCAGGGCTGAGCTGTGTCCTGCTCTGCTCAGCCAGGCTGGAGTTTGCAGGGAGCTGTGGGCAACTCCCTGAAGACAGATGGGAATTTCCAGAGAGATAAAGCGGCAAAGAGATGTAAGAGAGAAAAATAAATCCCAGTGACATTGAAAGAATGACTCTATCAGCATATTCAGACAATCACATAAGGCCATCTGTGCTGGGCTATAGGTCCTTAGGCAACGCGTGCATGATGGGGAAACATAGGGAATGGGCACAGGGTGTCTGTGCCCTTGTGCAGTTATGGTCTGTTTGTTTTTATTTTCTCTTCAACCTAAAGTTACTGAGTTCTTGTACCACTGCCAACTAGACAGCTATGCAAGTTTTTTTTCTTCATTCCACCAGAAAATATTTTATTTAATGAAGGGTTCTGTGTGCAGCTTCTGCACAATTCTCAAGATAATGCAGAGGCTGCTGGTTTGCTAAATGGGCAATGGTTCATGTTTCTGTTTCTTCCCTAGCAGCTATGGCTGTGCGTACACTAATAACACTACAGGCTTACTATCAATATAAGCTAGAAAAATGTTAGTCAAGGATGATGACTCTTAATAATGTTTTTAAAGCTCTTAAACTCAGTATATTCAGTTAAATTCAGTATATCCTAGATCTTGTGACACATGAAGATAAATGAAGTGGCGTGTTAGCAAACATATGTAAAACATCATTCTTTTCCTGATTTAATTGAAGTCATGCTTATGACATTACTGTTGCTGTTTTTATAATTGGTGCAAAGCTTGAATCCTAATCTTAATGGGTGTTTGCTGTGGTGTGTGTGAGCTTTGGGTTTTCCCTTTCTATCAGAGATTATTGCCTCTCTGCTGTAATAGATCAAAATGAGAGGACAGGCAGCTGGTGCCCTTCCCTGACTGCTCTGGCTGACATTCCTGAAAGTTGAATTAGGGACAGTGTTATTTACTCTATCTTTTGCTGCATGGAGAGAATAAATTCCAGCGTCCCTACCGTGTGTGTTGTCTTCACACATTGGCAAAAGAGGCTGCATTCTCTCTGAGGCAGATTCTTTACCATTGATGGGAAATTAATGATAGCAAGTAAAATATTGCTTGTTAGCATTCAGGCTTTGACAATTTTAGTTAATTCTCTTTGTTCCCACACTTCTTGTCTGCTGTGAGCCCCTGGATGGTCCTAAGCAAGTAAGTTCTTTTTACTTCTAGAGATCATTTTACAAGGGAAAAATGGTATCACACTCCACTGCAAAGTACTCTCTGTGACCTATTGATAAAAAGTGCTATTTCAGGATTAATTTTTTTCTTACAATTTTTTTTGAGACAATTAAGCTCTGTGACTTGAGGAAAAAGTGAAAAGCAAGTTCTATCCTTGTGCACCATTATTTTCCCAGTAATTTAGAATTAAAATCCTTCAATGTCAAATGCAAAATCTCAATGCCCTTACTGGCATGCAAAATTCCCACTTAGTTAAATGATTTTTTTATGTAAGCACTGGGCATGACAAGATCTGATGGTTTTTAAAATGCTCATATAAGAACTGAGCCTGCTCCACTGCCCATCAGTAGGAACACATCTACTAACAAGGCAAAAAATAAACCACAGTTTAATGAGTTGCAAAAAGGCCTGGTCTCTATGCTTGCTTAAGTAGTCTATTTTAGAACAGCTGTTGGCATCGTCAGGAGGCTACAGTGCAGGAGACTTATATGGTTAAATTTTATAGTAGTCTAATAATGAAAAAAACATGTGTAAGGCCTCTTGGCAAACAGCCCAGAGTCGTGGCAGTGTTCCTACAAGTAAAGCTGCAAAAGTGGGGTGAGAGAGAGAGATATAATTAATGGGGACCTGCTTTATTTGCCAGGAGAGATTACTCTTATGCTGGGAGCAAAGGATACGTGCCTGAGAAAAATGTAGAGAAAACAGAGTTGTTTTGTAGTGCCCTAAAATACAGTCTAATGAAAATGAGAAAATAATGGGAGGAAAGTCACTTCTATAGTCTCTGGCCAGCTGCCCAAATATGAGCAGGGATGCACCAGCCCTGGGCTGTGCTTCCAACACAACTCCCAGAAAGCTAATTGTTCTTACACATACTTGCTCTATTTTCAGACATACGCTGTTTGAAACCACGTTTTCTCTTTTACACTTTGCTCCCTTCCTTGCTGCCAGCTGGTGGAGAATTTCCACCTCAGAATGTTATTTCTTGAGAAGTTTTCTTCTTGCAGAGCAGTTTCTGTTGTTTTCCATCCTCACGGGGGTGATGGTAGGAGTCTAAAGCTTGAAGATACCTGGAGTTATCTCTGATTTCCTAATCCTCAGGCAAACTGGTTTGGCAGGTCTTGCCTGGGCAGCAGAGAACCAGCTCTCAGCTGTGTCTCAAGCAACCAAATCATGTCAAGCCTGATTTTATTTCTTTGTAGCTAGAAAATGTTTGATTCCTACATCTGATGTATTAAACTCAAGAACCCCTGGTTGTCCACATTACTACTCCTGCTGTTTTCTTGCTCTTTCATTTCTGCCCCCTCAACATTCATACAAAGGTGGAGGAGCGCACCCTGAGATAAGGTAAATCAGTGATATCAGTGGGACCACATTTATTTACTCCATTAGCAGATCAAGCCCATACATCTGAGTTTTTTTTCCAGGCCCAATTTTTTTTTTTTTTGGGGGGGAGTACCGTAATTAAAACGATACTATGCAAGTGAATGATGGAATGAGGTAGTATATTTTGGGATATAAAATAATAAAGAGAATCCTCCATCTAAAGCAAAGTGGAGCTCAGAAAAAGAAGAGTGATTTCTGATCAAAACATTGAATTACGTTCCTTCAGATTTATACAAGAGTCTGTGAGAGCAGAACAGGATCTCTTGAATTTCACATGTACTTGTGTCTTCCATTTGGCTTCGTATTTCTGTCAGCTGAAATTTTCCTCTACATTATCCTATTTTCTGTGGATAGAGATTTAATGCCAATGCTACTTTAAACGACGGGTCAATACTAAACCTAGAGGGAATCAGTGAAATAATTCCCACTAATGTGCGCAGCACAGAAATCAAGGGATTTGGGATGGAGAACAAAGCCAGCGCTGCCCCGGACTGGGAGTGTGTGTGCACCTGGTGGGCTTTGATACACTTTGCAATTCACTTTTTGGAATCTGGAAGGGGTAATATTAATAGTTATTATTCACATTACATCTCTGCCCTCCACCCACCTCTCCCCACCATGCATAGTCATTATCCAATAATTTGCTCAGTGCAAGTGGTCTTCCTTATTTTTCTATGAACAACAGTTTCTGGAAAGCTATTTCAGATAATTTCTGGGTTTTCCTCTTTCAGAATTTGATCTACCTCTATCTTTTCCGAAGAATGTGGCTGTTTTCTGCAATCAAATTTATGTTATTAATTGACATGTTTCAGGGCATTAAAGTAGGAAATAGTGCAAAGCTCTTAGGTTTTCTTTGCTACGTGGTTAGCTGTACTCTAATATCGAGGTTTTCAAGAGATTTATTACTGAGACTTTGAATTCACTTCCTTTATAGCTTCTTTGCCTGTATTGTTCAAGACAAAAATTATCAATCCTTTTGATTTAGCAACAGAGAAATCCCTCCTAATGTTATTACCTGAACAGTACTGCCTTAATTGGTTCCAGGAGAAATAGCTGTGAAAATATTATGAAATATCATTGATAAATGTAATAAGTTAATTTTTGCTTGGTGTTTTTTCTTGCTGGCGATTATACTGAAATCCCTCTTCATTTTTGCAATGTCCATAAAGAAATGATGGATAACTTCAGTGCAAATGCAAAAAAGGAAGTAAAGCTGATGAAAAATATAGGACAGAATTGTGTCAAAAATATTCAGTTAGGTATTCTTGATTTGTGTGTGGTGAACACGCTGTGTATTTGAAGAAGTGAGCTCTTCAAATGGCAGAGTCACAGCAGGCACATCTGTATTAGCTCATACTTCTCCTTGCTGCTTCCCCACATGGTACTTCCATGATGGCCAAAGTATTAAATATGATCTAAAGTAGTTGTAAGTATACATAGCTAACTATTTTATACTGTAAAAACAGAGATGTGGAAGATCTGTTCAGTCATCTAACCAATCCAACTACCATTGCAGAATTGTTTTCTCGATTCTCCAGGAGGTCGTCTGGCACCATTTCTTCTGGGATTTGGTCTCGCTGCAAGCTGTTGAGGCAGCAAACTACTTGGTGCAGATGAACAGTAGTAAATATCTGATTTCGAAGAGTATGTGCTCACACATGTAGGGATTTTCTAAATGTGATTTATCCTGACTGAGATATATATGTTCCCATGTCTGTAAATCACTTCTCAGATGAAGCTTTCCTGTTTTTTCATGCACATTTGTTTGTAAGAGATTTGTGTCAGTACTCTGAAGGACCCAATAGCCAGTACTCTGGGTTCAGTCTCATCCCAAAAAGAGTGTTCTAGGAAACAAGATCAGAAGGCTAATGGAAGACATCCAAGAATAATGTAACTGTGGGCTGAGAAAGCCTCATTTAAGGCAATTTTTATATATATATATATATAAATATAAAGAATACAGCTTGATCCAAAAGGGGCTTTATCAAGATATCTGGGACTTTGACTTTAAAAACAGTTACAGCAGACTTCAGCTTAACTGTGGAGCCGTTCTCACTTTATTCTATTTCTGTACATGTTAACAGAGATGTGGAAAGGTTGTTTGGTATTGCCACTGTTTTGTTTAGTTTTTTTCATGTTTTTTTGCTTTGTGCCATATCGACCTGCTGTTCAAAATTGTCAACTTAAGTTTTGAAATGATGTAGTTATGCCAAAGTGCAATCTGCACAAGACCAAATTTTCTTTTTATATCCTCTAGCTGGGTCATCATGCGCGCTTGTTCTAGTTGTTCCTCTAAGGGCTTACAGTTTACTGCACCTTTTCTTCATGTATCAAAAATTATTGAAAAAGAAAGTATGATCTAGAGAGATCTGGGTTAGATTCTTGTGTGAAGCCGTTCAATCTCTCTGAATGTCACTCTTAACTATAAAATTGAATTACAACAGTTTCTTAACCGAAAATTCACAAGTATTTGCTATCTGTACGGGCACTAAAGTAATGAAGGATGTAAACACTTTGATGGGCAGATGCAAATTGAACAAAAATATTTACTTCTGAGTTGTTTTATATTTGTTTAATAAAAGTACCTTCAAAGCCTATGAGGCAGTAAACGGCCCTCTTGCTGATTCTGTTGTCAAAATCACCAGGATCCTTTCAGTCTGCCTGCTAAATCAACAGATACAGAGATTAATATACTCTGTTCTGAGAGCTATGTTTTTTTTTTCTTGAAGGTTAGGCCTCTTTACTGCACTCTAACAGCTCTCTAGTTTGTCATAGCCATGAAGTACCACTGAATGGAGCACTGGACTTCATGTTATCCTCAGTAGAGATTGTCTAAGAAATAAGAGTTAGGTTATTTGCAATAGTTACGATCAATTGCTTTCTGCTCATGCACACATCAATGAAAAAAATCAGGGCCCATTTTCTATGCTTTGATATTTGATATTCATTGCACTGGACATTTTGGAGAGCTTATTTAATAATGTTAAGCAGTCACATCATAGCATATGAGCCATTTGAATTCCTACTGTATATCAGCTTGCTATCTTGGGTAAATGGAGGCCATATGTTTGGCAAATGTCATTAATATTTGGAAATATTTGAACGACAAAGCAAATAATGAGTTATCTCTTTCTGAGTTAGCTGTTTACTGTTCTCTGGTACGTTCTCCCAGTGTGGCTCATGTGTTTTATGAGACATTTTTGTTCTTGGTCATATGCTAACATTGTCATAGATACTACTATTATTATTTGAACTGGATGCCACAGCTGAGATCATCATTGTACGTGGTGCTGTACTCATGACAATAAATGTCAGTGAGTCTTTAGTTCATTGAAGGCAGAAATTACGCTGGAAAAGATGAGAGGAAATAGTGTATGTTTTCCTGGCAGCTGAAATTGAATCAAAACCCATATAATTATGCAGAAAGTCTGTATATTCTGAGTCCTGTCACCTAACCAAAAAATGTTCAGCTAGGAGGGGCCTTCATATTTAAGCACATTTCATTAACCAGGTGTTTTGAATAGAAGACACAGATCCTCAGTCCTTGCATTGTAGTGGATTTCCAAAAGAGGCTTTTGCAAAACAAGAAGAAATCCCCTAAAAGTTCCCTTGTTGGGACACAGATTTTTGTGGCTCAGTGTTCGTTTTGTTTTGGTCAAAACTTTGGAATGGTGAGCAAGTACAAAAGTGAGAAGAAGAAAACTACATCAAACCTCATCTGCTTCTGTTCTTGGTTTTGAATTTGGCTGTTTGCAGAAAGAAATTAAAATCCAGTGGTATTCTATTTCTACATTCAGTCCTGCACAGATACAGGATGCTGATTTGAAATGAGGTCTGATTAAACCTTAACTGCTTTACTGATACCTACTTTTAAGGTGTAATTCCATGACTTGTGATACATTTTTCCTCTGACAATTTTGTGTGGCTTTTTGTATGTGTATGAGTTTATGCTAAGTGTGTCTTTCAAGCAAACAGTGGAAATAAGTCATTTGTATTTGCAAAAGGATAAAGAATGCCACAAGAGCTCAGAGGGCCAGAGGCAGGCAACAATAAATCTACCCTTCTGAAGAAAAAAATATATTTCAAAAGTGAACCTACAAAGAAAAGACGGTAAAAAAAGCCAAAAGAAACCAACCAAACAAAAAAACAACCTGGAAATGAGACTGCAAAACTCAAAGGGCAAAGATACTTGCATGTGATGAAAGAAACTGCAAAAGCAAATAAACTAATGAGGCCAGGCAAGAAGTATACATTCTGGAAGTGGAGCAGAATACTAGTTGCAAGTGAGATGAACAAAAATTACGGTTGAATTGGTAGATGTCAGAAGAGGGAAGACACATTTTCTGAAGTACAAGGTACTTGAAAAAATCATAAGATTTTAAGGGTGAAAGTGAGTGTTTCTAGGCCATGTACTCATCATCCACATTGGCTGAAATGAGGCAATTCAAAAAAAGTGTTTGTACATCTATATATAATAATGTTATCTTGACAACGCTTTTCTGGACAATAAGGCAGAGGATGAAGCTTGCCAGTTGGTTCTGATAAAATATTCTAAAGCTGAAAATGGAAGAAAATCATTATTAATTCCTTATTCTGGAAATAACTACTCTCTTCCCTAGTGACTGGAAGTAGATAGGTGTTCTCTTTTACATGCTGCCATAGCTGGGGAATAATTCTAGATAAGAGTTAAATGTCTGTTGCTAGATATCATTAGTTCCACTGACTTCAAAATACGTACACTTTTTTTTTTTAAGTGAAAACCTAGTCTTAAGGGAGCGACAGTATCAGTTTGGTATCTTACTATGAAAAACACTTACAAGAGAACATAAAACCAGGAGGTTACTATAGTTCTTCCAAGCTGCGGAACTAAGTTTTAAAAAAACTAAAGGGGTAATGATTTATGAAAAAACAGTAATGGTTTCTTCTAATAGTGGAATGATAACAAAAGCAAGCACAAGTACAACTGTAACTTAGGCATAATTTGGTATTAGGAGAATTTATAGGCAAAATATTTGACTATTAAGTTCCCAAACTAGAAAAATGTTTTCTTTCAAGACAATAATAAACAAGTCATATGGAAAAATACGAAGATCAGAGTTGCAAGAAAAGCCCAGCTACAAACACAGCAAAGAACAAAAATGCATGTATGTAGCTGAAAGAGAAAGCCATGAAATGCAGCACTGTGGTTTAGGCAAAGGATTTCGGATAGAGGTAGAAGTTGCAGTGCACAACAAAATGTTGCCCTCATTGGAAACACTAGGTATGGGTCTGGCTGTGCATGCTCGAGAAAGATGAACTAACCCTGGGAGAGATGTAGAAAAGAATTGCAGGATAACTGGAGAAAAAGGGAATCTACTGCAAGAGAAGATGTTCAGACCTTAACTCTCTAAGCCTCATAGTATAAAGATAGAAAAAGCATGTTTTCTCTATTGTGGTATTTAGGTTTACATATAATGGCAAAAGTATCCAGATTATCATGTCCATGTGGGATTTCCATGGTATTTTCTGATGAAAATGTTTTGAATAGGATAATCAAGGAGCTGTAGCTTTGTCAGGTTTTTTCTTAAGCATTATCCAACCTGAAACATTTCCATCCACTTAATGTTTAGGCATAATTTCTAAAATCATATCAGGTTCCAAGCTATTAATACTCTGAACGATACACTACAGATGATAATCTTGTATGCTGATGTTAAATTCAATAAACCTCAACTAAACTGACTTCTAGGGCAGGATCATGAAATCTCCATATCAGGTGCTTAGTTAGACCCTGAGCCTTCATGACTTTGTTCTGACCTTGAATCCAGATTTCCTTCCTGAGTGGCTCAAAGAGCAAAGCAAGCAGGTATTTGGGCAGCCTTGTTAGACTGACACAAAGCCAGAATGCTGCCAGCCTGAGGGCATTTATCAGAGAGCTCAGCAGTGTTTCCAACCTCCCATCTTTGAGATAAGCATTGCGTCCCATTCACAGTATCTCACTGTTTTGAGCCATCAGCTCATTGTGACCCTGGCTGAAGTCCTGTCTGAGGTGACTGTCAAATGTCATTGGTCAATGTGGTCTCCCGTGGCAATTCTGTCACAATCCTGATTCTGGTGGGAATAGAAAAGAACGAGAGAAGTGGTCCTTATCACCTTATGAATCTCTCAGAGTTTTCCTCCTGTATAGATTGATGTTTGTCATGATCTGTGACCTATGGTCATGACCATCTAATACAGGACAAAAACTATTTTGGCTTAGGCACTTAAAAAGAAGTCTTCAAATCAGTACATGCTCTTGATTAAGCTTACATGTACAGTCTATAGTAGAATCGAACTTTGTAAAGTAGTTAATCTATTTCTTTCACAACTAAACGGAAAGGGGACACAGAAATTATTTTTATTGGCAAATGTGTTTTGGGGGGCACTTAAGTGTTGACATGGTGAGGATCATATCTATCCAGATTAAATAGAGAAGGGATGAGAACTTTAATCAAAGTAATAGGAGGAGGAACTTCTGTTCAGATTGGGTCAGCTCTGCATGATCCATGGTCAAAGTGCCCAGGTTAGAGACTGCAGAATGGATTAACCCTACCAAGGTACAGAGCTTCCTTCACAGGGGCTATACAGCCCCACTCAGGTCATCTTTGATCAGTTGTTTGCAGGAACAGATTCTGTCCAGAACAATATAGGCATGTTCACATAGGATCCTCTCTTAAGCTCTGAGACCTCCTGCAGCGATGGTACTGGAGGTCTCAAGCTGGCTCTGAACATCTCTTGCATTTAGAAAACATAGCATAGCTCCATAAGTTATGATGGTTAAGGTCACAAATTTCTCTAGAGACTATTAGGACAGATGCTTCCAGTTTACCAAATTCGTAGACTCCCAGGGTGTAGCACCTTGTCCCAAACAAGCTGAATCTGAAACTGCAAACCTTAAGGCTGCATTAGCAGGGATAACTAAGCCAAAGGCAATGTGCTGAAACATGGCTTTGGAAACTCATGCTGATGGCATGGAGGTGTTGCTCTGCTACACCACCTTCATGTACTGATGTATCCAAATGGAGATTTTTGTTATCCTTAGCACACAGTCCATTTCTCAGTGTAGACATACGCCTCTGCCTAATGATAGAAAGGCCTAATTACATGAGAATGCTAAATATTGGGGGGTTTTAAATGAAATATATGCATTTGAGATTTCTTTGCTTACTCACTGTTTGCTTACTTTCACTGTCATAAATCCCAGCACCTCTATTGACTTAACTGTTTTTGTGGGTTTTTTTCCCCCTCCTCTGGATTTGTCCTAGGAAAACTGGTGTGCTTTTAGTGCATTTATTTTGTTAATCAGGGTGATCAAATACATAAATATTAGTGGAGAGAGCAGATACTTTAAAGACAGTTTATTTTAAGGAACTTCTTGACGTTTTTGTTATGGCAGAGTTGTATTCTGAAATTGTTCCAGAAGTAAATATGGGGGTAAATGTAGAGTAATTTGTTCAGTGCAGTGGTATTCACTTGGAGTAGTGGGGATCTGTTATTTTTTAAAAACTTGAGAATTCTGAAAAGTTGTATGAATTTAAAAACAACCACTGTGCTGAGCACAGTACATGAAACACAAGGGGAATTAGAGGATAATTGAAAAACAAACAAGCAAACAAATATAATTCTAACAACAGCAACAAAGACCCAAACAACAAACTTTTCCAGTTAAGAGGTAAGACGTAAAACCTACATGGCAAAACATTATAATAAAATTAAATAGCTTAAAACCTAAATTTAAAACCGTTACTGTGGTCGAATGAGCAACGACCTTGCATTGCACAGGAAATGTAAACAGCATTTGTACAAAAGGATATTTGGTGCCATCTAGTGGCAGTTGCGGAAAGCCGACTGCAACTTAGAAAAAGGTAGCAGAATCCGTTTTTTGCAACTGCGAGAGTATGTATGTACCCTGCCCTTAATCCTTCTGCCCATCGCTGGGATGAATGTGGAAATCTAAATGAAGCAGTATAATTTAGGAAATTGTACAGCTTAGTTTCCTAAAGGCTCTGACTGCGCGTATATATATATTTTTTTTTTTTTCCAGTACTTTTACCTTCTTGACCACTTTACTGCAGAGCTGCCACATACAGCAACGCTTCCAAGTTAACAAGCCACCATCTAAACTAGGCAACCTGACATATTTCTGGATTTAAGATTTATATAAAATATCTGACATCAGAGGGCAAAAGTGCCAAGCAATTTGAAGGTAGGGAATTACTTCTTTAACCACATTTGCTGAAAGACTAAATCTATTACATTTAAACAAATTAAACTCATTAAGTATTAAACATATATAATTACCCTTTTCAGGATATATATTGCATTAATAATATAATAGGTGGTATTTCCAATAACATCTATGTGATATAAAGATATGAGCCTATTGACAATCTATGCTCATAAATCATGTAGGTTCCCTAGAACAAAGGTAACATCCCATTTTATAGATTCTGTGCAAATTAAGCAGTAGGTTGTTCTGCGGCCAGTTGTGAAGGCAACATATGCAAAGACTGAACACTACTGACAAACCACACATGTGCGAGTGGCGGGGAAAAGTGCTAAAGAATAGACTGAGAATCAGAGTAAGAATTATTACACTTTATTATGTGCCAGTTTAGGATCTTTTGTGTGGAATTGCCTTTCTAATGTGCCACAGCTCAGTTTCAAAACAACATTACTCTATTATTCCCTATGAAATTACCCGTCTGGATACTGCACTATAGAAGTGACTGGTGCTAATTCAAGCAATGACTTTCAATAGTGGCTGCAGTGTCTCCCCTTGCCGAAATGTGCCAAATTCCAATTAGTTCTAGTCTGACCAGCTAGAAGTAAAATTTTACAAAAAACTGCATGAGGTTTTTTCACCACAAATTTCAGCTGACATTTTTTAAAAACACAGAATCTGAGTGTCTCCTAGAGTGAGAGGCAAATTAGGAAATCTTTCCTTTCTGGGGCCGATGGTCTTGGGTGTAACTTTTTGCTTTCCAGTTCTCTGTGTGAAAGTTTTAGCATAGCAAATGAGTACCAAAGGGGCATTTTGCTGAATGAGCTTTTTACAGACAGTGTGATGTGAACTTTCTCTGCAGTAGGAAAGGTATGAAGCAGCTGATAATGAAGCCTCCAGCTGAGCAACTACAAATTATTGCATGCTTTCCCTAGGATGGACCAGGTATTGTGTGCAAGTCCAGAAAGAAAGGAAAAATAAATATCCTGGCAAGCTGTAAGCCACACGAATCTATGTGCCTGCAGTACAAGTGAAACTGTCAAAGGTACATGATTGGTCTAGTTTACTGAGTACTTCTGGTGCTTATTATCATTGCTTGGAGAAACATGCAAAGCACTTGTCCAAGTTCAGGCTTTGCTATCTTTGGTTGTGTATTGGGGCCACAGACGTAATCAAACAACTCCTGGTCACTCTTCCTGTGGGTATCTCTTCCATGGGGTGGTTGGTCACAGGATAGGTAAACTCTTTGGTGAGGCTGTCCATTGCTACCTCCTTTGCTGAACCCTTGTTCTGCACTTCTTCCTCTACCGTGGGACCAGATGTGGCTGTGATATCTCCAAAGTGCATTTGTCTCACTGACAAATACTTCCCTATGCTTTAGGTCAGTTAGGTAATGTGCAAGGGTGGAGGGAAACCTGCCAGGGTGGGAGATCTGAATCTGTGTCCTGTGACAACAGCACACTACCTATTTATTACGTGACAAGACACTTCTGGTTTGTTCAGCCTGTAAGTCTCTGTGTGTTTGAATCATCAGAAATATCCTTGCCTGGAGAAATTCACAAGTTGTAGAACCAACGTAGATACCAAATTCTGTTCTTATTTCCAGGCAGAGAACTGAGTTAAAAATAAATGAGTGATTAGTTCAATACAGCACAGGAAACCACTAACAAAACTGAGAACTGGGTCTTGAACTTGAGAGTAAGGGTTGAGAGCATCTACTGCATTACTGTATTTCATCCAGTCATTCAGATATTTACCAAGTATTCATGAACATTTCATCTAACAACTGTCTGCAGCAATTCACTACTACTTCTGCTCAGCTGTAGCATTTAGCACCAGGATTTTAGTTACTAGTGAAGACTAATACCGCTTTACAGTTTGGGTAAATTGTGTATCTCTGTATGAGTTCCAGTGAGTGGACATGGAACACATATGTAAGCTAGAAATTAGAAGATGATTTTTGCTGGAAGAGGAATGAAGTCACAATGTGGTATGTAGCTGTGCATTAGCAGTAGTGGGAGCCAAACAGAAAATGGTTTTCAAATGAAGAACTGTAACCTTTCAAAGGTCATTAGAAGGCGACTTCCAGTAGAAAGGACTTAATTTAATGACTAGGATATCTCATCACTCTAATATTCTAAATTACTAGTAAAAACAACAACAACAAAACCCCAACAGATTATGATGTGATACAGTACCAAGACTTCATTACATCTGTCAGGAGTGGTCTGTGGCTTCTGAATGGCAAACCTGACTGTTATCTCAAAGCCTCATAGAACAGTGCATCATTGCTTATTTTTCTGTCCCATGTATTTTTAGAGGCAAACTATTTTATACTTTTCTGAGATGGCAGAGACACATGTTCTCATTACATTATGAAGCCAGTTGATTCAGAGGGAGAAAACGCTGCTGAAACTCACAGGCCTTAAAAATCATCCAAGCAACTCATTGCTCGCTCTCTCTCTAGGAGCAGCTTCTATAATAACGTCTGTCTTCTCATTGGTCTAGTGCTTTCAGTGCTAGGGTTTGGTGGGGTTATTTTGTTTTTTGTTTGTTTGGGGTTTTGTTTGTTTGTTTGCCTTTTTTTTTTTTTCCTCCTATGGTGCTAGAAATTCCCCGATATGCTGTTTTCTGTTAATTGAAAGAGAAGCTAAAGACAGCTCCATTTGGTGCAACTTACCTAGGATATGTTGGGCAATTTATTTGCTTTGCAGGCAGACAGCCCTCTTCCACTGGATAGATATGTGGGTAAACAAAACCTTTTACTCACATACTCTAGCCTGCAGGTCAGGTCTGTAGTGACAACAAGTAACAATAGTGGGAAAAGAAGTTCAAACACACACACACACACACACACAAAAAATATGTGAATGTAAAGGTAAATACTGCTGATTATCAAGAAAAGTTTACCTGAAGGTAACTTTTATTGATTTCAAGAGGGTGGCTAACCTGCTATGCTTTCCCTGGATCTGAACATAAGTCAGTAGAAAGAAACTTACTGTTTTGTTAGTTTTTCGGTGTGATTTGAGATTAATCATATTGCCCAAATGTGGTTGAATTACTAGGATCAGGTCAGCCACGGCTCATCTACATGGGCATAAGAACATAATGTATTTTCTTATTTTTCTGGTATAGATTTTTCCTGCTGATTTCTAAAAAAAAGAAAAATTCCTTTGCCTTTTATCTATCAGGTATGATACGTCTCTCTATCTCCTATTGTTATTGCTGCAGCTGAGTACTAACTCACTGAAATCAACCTTTTTCTGATAACTTCCAGACGCAAATCCTAACCTTCAGACTTATTTTCTTCTATCCAAGCCTACTTTTGTTGCAGAAAAATCGTACTGGGCTTAACTGAACCTATGTCTGTTAGATCTAGCTGAGACATGAGTGTTAGTAAACCATAGTACGTAACCACCCAGAGAGTTTCTTGTGATGTTGCCTAGGGCTGTAAGAAAGGCTGACAAGATCTGAATACCCACGGTGCAAAATACTTCTTTCTAAAATAGGAAACTGGAAAACTTCCCAGCTTCACATCTGCCTCTTATTTACACCTCTGAGTGCTTGGATGAGCAAGGAAAAAGTGAGAAGGATTAATGGACTACTCTGTGCAACTACTGTGGGAGATTACGCTTCCAGTTGTAGAAACTTGGCAGTGACTGGTTAGTTACAAATCAAGCAATTGAAGAGTACCTGCTTTTGAGCTGGAGATTCCTTATATCCACCCTGCTCCACCTGCAGGAGATGCTACTTGTCCAGAAAAAGACCAGGAAGCAGGTGCTTAGTACCTGCTTCTGCACACAATAAGAAACAAAAGATCATTAACTGAATTTAGAAATCTCAAAATGAAACTTGAATAGAGTAAGAGGTTACTCATCCCAAGCCTAACTTTCATTTCAGTGCAGGTCCCAATAAATTGAGCACACATGTAACTCTAAGCAGCTTAGCATGACACTGAGACCAGTATAAATGTTGGATGAAGTTACAATATCAGGCTTAGTAACAAAATAGAGGATGCAATTAAGCTCAGCTCTAATAGGAAACCAGCCTGACAGGAATCCAGTAACTAGTGTGACTTACAGGTGCCTTTTCAGTGCAGTGCATGGTTACAAGCTGTAGTATGAGATGTTATAACATGAGCTGGTGTAAGATGGGAACTAGTCCCTGCAGTACTAGTCACTGGAGCAACCACTGAGTCCCAGACTTCCATTCAACTGCATTGCTCTGTGCCTGGTTTTGATAATACCTGGAGTCATATTTGAGTTGCACAGACTTACCCTGGAAGTGGTGGAGGATGGCACAGAAATCAAGCTGGCTGGATCCCTGTTCGTCAGGCCAAGGAATTCTCAGTCTCTCTCCCTTTTGGTGCAGAAAGGCATTTGCTGCAAGACACAGGCACTGCAGACCGAACAGGGATGTGAAACCAGGTCTGCACAGAGCCGTGCACATATAGGGATGCAGTTTTTTTGTACTCTGAAGGAAGGAACTTATGAGCTAAAATAATGAGTAATGTCAACTAACATGCTGAGATTCCTTGCCAAAAATGGAATGAGAAATATGCATTCTTAGTGTTGGGCTTAGAGGTAGAAATGTAGCAGACACAGCAATCCAACAGCTTCATGCATGGGCAAAAATTGTTTCTTCCTGCATCCCCAAATGGGGCAGAAATTCTTTGTTGTAAGCATATGCACTTTCAAACACGACAAGTCCAAACAAAAGCAGAATGCTTTAAAAAATAAAATGTCTTTGACATACAGAAAATGTACAGGACTGAGTGTACTCTTTTCATGTGATGTTTAGTAAGCTATTTTAAATCCCATATATAGGACACAAAGCTTATTCATCCATTTAAAAATAGTTAAACTGTTTTTGGGAAGCAGGATGCTGAGACGAACTTGAGCAGTACATGCTTGAAGCTAGGGTATATGTTGCCTCTCATTTTGGGTAGCTTGAAAGATTTTGCAGTTAAAGAGATTTTTCTTCATTATGTTTTGGTGGAATAACAATGACATCCAGTGGCTGGCTACTTTAATAATACATATGTATCTGCTGCAGGTATAATAGGCAATGATAAGATTTCTCTGGGGTCTTTTTTTTTCTTTTTTTCTTTTTTTTTTTGTGGTAGCTGAGAGTTCTTTCTACCAAATTTATCAGTGGGGATTTTGTGGTGGGGGCACCTGAGAGGCAGAGGCTGAGCATGAAAAGTCCCTGTGCTTTAATGAGGCCCTACAGTAAGAAAGTCAATTCCACTTTACTGGTATCTAAATGCCGGTTTAGCTTCAGGGAAGAACAAGATATTGTAGTTTGGTCATTCTCCACTCTTCTAAATAGACTTAAAGTCAGATTTCTTTCCTAATAACTGAAACCCACCGTGTCCTAGACAGCAACTGTATCTCATTCCCCTTTCTCTTACCTGAAAGTGTTAATCTAAAATAGACGTGTTCTGATTCTTAATATCATCGTACTTCACCTGGTCTCAGTTTTTAAATACTTTTTTTTGCTGCCCCATCGATGTTCTTTAGGCTGCCCTGAGGCATCCTTAACTTATGTACCAGCAAAGTGTAATTTTTTTTTTAGCTTTTTTTATTCTACTTAATAAGAATAAGTTACCATAGCAACTACTACTCACATGGTACTTATTGCTGTGGGATTTAGTTACATTTCCTTTTAATAACAAGAACCTTAAAACAGTAGCACATCACACAATCTTTTACATTTTACTTTATAGTGGAAAATTATATATCTTTATAGTTTTTCTTCTAGGGGCCGCTTGGTGTGTACCTTAAAATTTATTTTCCCTTCTTCCTTTTAAATAAAATCTTCCAAGAAATCTCAACAGGGTAAAGATATGGGATGCAAAGTAATTTCTCTGAGAAAAAGGCTTATGTGTGTAATGGAAAAAAGAAAATTAGATGTCTGAGGAGCAGGAACACATTTGAATAATGAGCAGGGGGTACTTGGGCATTGATACAAGGCACATTCTCTTTGCTCCCACTGCTTTCCTTTGACTTCCCTGGGATAATGACATGAATCCACTATGGCAGAACCTGAAAGACCATATTTTTGTGATAGGCTGGATAGTCTTGTTTTTAAGAACAGTTTCAGAATCTGAATATAGATGTAAGCTGAAAGATGGCAAATTAATCTGTAAGCTATCTCCAATACATTATTTTGCTTACTAATTAGATGACATAGAAAGAACAGCAGTCTCTGTAGCACAATAAAGCATTTGGAGACAATTGCACAAGATGAGGTCTACTTCAGAGCAAAATTGGTTTTACCTATTATTAGTTCATTCCTTGTCATGAATTTAGCATTGCTTGAGTATGGACCCTAATACGACATGCAATAACCAGTAAAATGTAGTAGGCTGAAAACAATCACAAAGAAAGTTGTTTTAAAGTAAACAGTAGATGTGAGCTAATCTATGCTCTGCTTGAGATGAGCTAGAGTACTCGTGGATCATTGCTCATAGATAATTTTCTAACATACTTATACACCTCCTGTAACTAGGATGCGGAAAACAGTTTGCTCATTTCTGTGTAAGCATAATTTAATGTTTGCACAATAACTAATAGATCTGCAAATTAAGCCCATTAAGCCATCATCCTCATCTGAAGAGTACTTTGTTTACCTGAAGATGGCTGTTATATGCCCTTACATCACACCTTGAGTAAACAAAGCTGATTCTTTCACCCGTTCTTCTAAACAACTTATTTGTATTGATTTCTTGTGGATTCTCTCTACTGTCTCTGTGTTTTCCTTCAAGTGCAGTGTCCAAAACTGGGCATAGGATTCCAGCTGTGACCTCCCAGTGCTGGATAGATTTGAATAATCACCTCCTCTGTCTTGCTCTGGCAGTCTGGCTAATCTTTCCACAAATGACATTTTCTTTCTTGGCTTCTATCCAGTTTGTGGTTTTCTGCAGTCATACCATTTATTTTTCTTCAGTGCAGCATTTTGCATCATTCTTTACAGAATAATCTTATGGATTTCAAATCATTTCTTCAATTTATCAAGATGACTTCTAATTCTAGTCACATCCTCCAAAGTACTCACAACCTCTCCTGTTGGTGTTTCCTTCAGTGATTATTTTCTGAGTGTTATTTGTAAGGATACCATGCATTGGTAGAGACAGGATAGATTGCAGTGATGATAATGTTTTGATCGAAGCTGTTTCAACCAGCTGAGAACCCACATTACACTAATTTCAGCAAGACAGAGTTTCCTTGGCTTGTCAGGGTGTATTGCAGAACATTTTCGGTTAAAGCACGCTGACTTGATCAAATCAGAAATTTCTCTCAGCTTAGTTTCAAACCTTTGCTGGAAAGTAAGCAGGAACCACCCAGGCTTTTCAACCCTGTAGCCATTTGGGAGTTCCCTGATTCTCATAGTGGCTTTTTTCTTTTAAGCTAGCAACCCAGGAAACTTAGAAGCCTAAAGAGCTGAGTTTGACTAAAAAACAAACAAACAAAACCAAAACCAAACCAAAAAACTGGAACGGATTTTTGTTAAGATGGAAAATGTAGGAATTTTTAAATTCCAAGATCAAATTAAGTAATTTTAAAGAAATGCAGAATTTCCTTGAGATAGGATTCTGGTTTTTACCACTTTATTAATTAGTATTAAGTGGGAACAAAACCTACTAAAAATTCAGTTTTATGAAATCTGCTAGTCCAGTGAAGGAGTGAGTCCTTTCATCAAAATGAAATGTTCTTCAAATCCCCTATTAAGGCTCAGTCTTTCACATCCGTTTTTGGCTTGTAGATGTCTGAACTGTTTTGTTTGCGTTTTTTTTTTTTCTTTCTTTCCATTTGGAAAGGTAACTATGTTTATTCTCTGCCTCCTTCTCTGCTACCCTCACACACCCATATTATATTTATCACAGACCTCTGAAGACTCATTTGAGTAGGAAGAATTAAAAAATTATTCATATTTGTCTTAGTAGTAAGACTAGCATTAAGTACCCTTACTGCAACCTGTTTTGGAGTGCTGGATGAAACTTTCAGACCAAAATAATTTTTTTTTTTTTTACCAGTGCCTAACCATATTTTAGGTATATAGGTTTTGTTTCACCACAGTTTAGGGGGAAATAGTTTTCTTTTCAAATCAATTTTCACAGTCAAAGCGTTTGTATAGAACTTTTTCGGAGTAATTTAGAACCATTCAGAACCATTAATTCCACTTAAACTTGAAAACATTAAAGTAGTTAACTAAAGATACATATACAATCAGAATCAAAAAGGAAATAGGGATAGTTTGCATATTCTATTACAAAAGTAGAAATGCAGACTAAATTAGTTGACTGTTGAACAATGTATTCTTGAGGCAATCACCAAGTGCAGGATTCCTGTTAGCTTAAGAAAACCCTCCAGGCCATTCAGCAGGTGCTTGCAGGAGCAGTTTTACAGTTACGTGAACCAAGGTCTCCCAGGTACATATCCTGATCCATGGGGTTCGAGGGTCACACCACCATTCCTATTTCCAGCAAGACTCTTTCTGGGAAGGAGGATATTTGGGACACCCTCTTCTCTGGGTTTTGCTGTGCCAGCAATGACTTCGTTTGCTACAGGGGACATCATACACCGTTGTGCACAGCAGATAGAAAGAGGAAGGAGCAATGTGGCATCTGTACATGAGACACCGATAATTTGCTGTGTTTTGTTTTGTGCTTATGGTTTTCCAATTTACTGGATTAAACGATGTTTCATACAGAAGTTTCAGTGATGATGACAACATTCATTTACTATTAGAAATTTGGTACAGTGTTCTTGCTCTTGCTCTCTTCCTACTTTCCATGATTTTTTTTTAATCCCTTTACATGGTTACCATAGCAATTGTTCCTGCTCCCTTCAGCTTTCTCAGCTGCATTTCAGAGCATCTATTTTACAGAATGAATTCTAGTTATCTTTAACTCTCCAGAGAGACCTAAACTAAGTTAAAATGTTGATGATTAATTTACCTTCTGATATTTCATACGAATTATATCACAATAATGTCTGAGACGTATACATGATAGGATGAAAAACCGACTTCAGTGTAGAGACATAGAGCCTCCTATAGATGTCACCGTACTCCATGCTTTTGAGAGCAAATATGACTTATTGTAAAGTGTGAATAATTTTTTAACTGACAAACTATTACACAAAAGAAACCAGTGAGAGCTTAATTCTATTACTCATCATAGTCACTAGAACATCTTCCAGAGCAAGCTATCTTGCTTAAACCAGGATTTCGCCTTTGAGCAAGCTGGTCCTCATCATGAATGAGGGGACCAGAACTAGGCATCTGGTAGAAGGCACGTTGTTAGTATCAAAACAGCCCCAAAATCATAAATATAGATGATAATCAATCTTCAGGCTCGCTTTGGTAGTCTTTGGCTTTGCTTTTATAAAGCAAAACTCCTGAGAATTTCAGTAGGCCTTTTTTGCTTGACTTGAGGAACACAGAATGGAGTCCTTTATTAATAATTTGCATTGTTCCTTTGACCTCCAATCTAAAATCCTGCAAAAATAGACTGTTCATTAGAGGAGAAAGAAGTGTTTTTGGTAAATAGTATCTTTTCATCTTTGAAAAATGCAGTTATGGGGAATAAAAATTTATTCACATATTTCACAAAGGTTCCACAAATGTATTTCAGCATAAACAGAAAGACTTCATGCTGACACTTTCAGAATGCTTCATTGAATCTTTTCTCTTTCAAATCGTTTTGTTTGTTTGCTTCAAAGTACATCTATTTAAAAAAGTTTAGGGAGGGTTTAAAAGCAACCCTTAAAACACAAGCTTTTCATTTCCAGTCCACATTAACACTGTAAGTCAATCTGAGTTGTGTTTTAGAGGTTTTTGTTTTGCTATTAGCAATAATAATTATCCCTCTTCATTCAACCCAAAGAATTTTTTTTGTAGTTGATCAGGCTGGCCACCAGCTTTTAAATAGTACTGGTTCCACACTTCTGCATCAAGAGCATGCCTCTGAATAAAATGCATTGTCTGAAATGTAATAATAATAGTAATCGAGATTTTCTCCATCCAAAGACTGTGAAATCCTAATCATCTGGAATCAGATAACAAATAGCATTAAAAGTTACTGTTTAGAAACTTTCTGAAAGATGTTCTTGTCTCCTTCAGGCTCTACACAAAAGCTACCACAGATCTAGCCAAGAATAACTTTTCCATTTGGTTAGGGATCACCTAGATCTATTTGTTAGAAGGAAATAAGCTATACTGTATCATATGTATTGGAAACCTTTATTTTTTCCAATGTTGACATGCCCATTTTCGTTTGCAAAACTTGCACCTAAGATGAGCTGTGCATGCAAATTAGGTAATTTCTGAGGAAAAAGGGCACCAAGGCTTAAGGGCAAGAATTTTCTGTGACTTGCACCATACTAAATCTCTGGCCAGCTCTGGGCCACTGCGAACAAAATTGTCTGCTTTGCATATACAAGTCTACAACTATGTATATTAATTAGACTCTTGTCTTGCCAACATGCTTCTTTGCTTAAGCATTTAAATTTGACCCTAAATAGAAGAGGAAAAAAGGAGGACAATGATATCAGAGTGCAAGAGAGTATTGTTATTAATATGTAGATATTTATATCAACATTTCCTTCATATGTAGCAAGGTGATGAGAATTAACGATTCAAACCTTTTTTTCTTTGCTTAAATAGCACCTGGAAATAGCCATGATCTGCTGCTGTGTCTTGGACACAGCTGCTGTACTGATTTTTCCTCTGTTGTGAAAAGAGTGCTGTTTTCCTCACGAGCCGATAATGCGCTGCCGTTGCATACGCCTATAACCTTTCCCTGAACCCCAGCCCTCTGCAGCAGGTTGCAGAGGCCCAGAGCGGCCAGGTGACATACAGTGCCATCTGCACTGCTATACTGGTCATCTGGCCAGAGCTCTGACCTTTCTGAACATGATACAGCGAAATCTAACTCCTGAAAGCTGCTCGGAGGCAAAATCTGTTCTTCAACGTCAGTTGCACTACTCAGTCACTTAATTGTCCACTGCAACTGATAAAGTAACCATTAGACTCAGGTCATGAACTACAGTTTATCATTCACGTGCAATAATACACCCTCGAACCACACTGGTTTCTAAATTACGGGAACGCATACTTATTCAATAAAAGAGATTTAAAATACCTGGAACTTAGTCCTGTGCTACAAAACAATGGTTGAAAATAGATAGTTTTGTGCAGGAGAAGCTGCTGTGATCGATGCACTCCGTGGTTTGCACTATGTGCTAGATAAAGACTGATACCACTAAACAAAACACTAAAAATGTTTTAGCCTGACAATAGGGCCTGATTTTGCTCACAGTCTTACTGCTGTCATCCAGAGTTGCTCTGCAGCAGACGCTGAGCGCGCAGGCAGAGGGGTGGTGGTGGGAGCAGGCTGGGAACGGGCCTTCAGAGGACAGGCATCTGCCAAAATGTATTTTCCTGTTTAGTTGTAAATGGGAAAAGAAGCTCTTCCAGGATCAACTTCTGACCTCTAATTTTAGAGCTGGTATTATAGAAACACAAGCTTATCTTACTCTGTGAGTTATACAAATCCCTTGTCATTTTGAAAAGTCTGTCATTTGTAGATCATAGTTAGAGTCATAAACGTTAATTCATTAAGACTTGCATGAGGTCAAGGTTACTGTCCCCATCATATAGACAGTCGATCTGAACTGTAAAGAAGTACAAACCACCCTGGATTGCTCCTAAGCACACTCCTTGTCCCCCTGCTCTCCTTCCCCCTTTCCTCCAGCCTCATCCTGCCTGGTCCTTCCAGTACAGGAACCACCTGTGGTGTTCGTCCTTCACAGTCATGGGGCTGGGAATGCCAGGGAGGCTGCTCTTTGGCTAATGGGCAGACTGGGCCCTTTTAAAGGATTCAGTAGTGTAATAGCTCCCTGGCTGCAGCAGGGAGAATGCTGTCCCCGTTGAAGTTGATCCGAGCTTTCTGCTAATTTCTGTGAAAGCGAGGTCTCACCTACTGCTTTGGGAGGTGTGGGTGAGCAGTGTTTCCTCGTTGCCCTGATGTAGGCTAGGGCTTGAAGGATGGAGTATATACTTTATTGTTATGATGACTGTCGCAGTTTATGTAGAGCCACAACCACGTTTATTTGTCCTTAAATTCAGTCTTGTACTTTGTAGCACTGGAGTTTCTTCTTCTTCACAGACGTTTAGAGAAAATGAATTGTATTCGTAGGAACTATTGGCAGTTCCTTTATAAATTCTTCCCTTTGTGAGAAGTTCACCATGACAAATGGAATTTCAGTTAAAATAAATAGCAATATAAAAATATAGGCAAAGAAGGATTACTTAGAGCAACAGAAATGTCTTAAGAGTAACCTCATGAAAAGAGGTTGAATAAATAATTTCCTGCTGAAGTGACAGAAAAAATTGCAATAACAAGAAAAAAAATAAACCTATTTCTAGTGGATAAAAAAATTGTCATGGAGTAACTAAACTTCAAAAACTTCCAAGACACCAGAAAAGTCAGACCAGACAGTTCTGAAGGTGGCTCATTCCTCATTTTCTGCCATCCAAGGGAGAGTTCCCATCTCTGATATCCACTGCGATGAACAAAAGAAACCTTTAGAAATAAATGTCTTAAATGTAAGTTCTTTTTAAGGTGCTCATGAAGTGTTCCTCTTTATGATACCTCTGGCCAACTCTTTTGTGCGTGTGTGTACAAAAATTTATATGTGTGGTTGCTCAGAGAATGCAAAGCAGACTGAGTCTTCAAAGACATGAATTTCATATGAGTGAAAACTCATATATAATTTGTGATCTCCATGAATTGATCGGTTATCATAAACCACTCAGATTTCTCTTATTTTAATTTGGAACTTCTGTCACTAATCTGGTATGTCCCTTGAAAAATATATTTCTAAGAGTTATTGTTGTACTGTTACTAAAATCTAAGAAAAGAAGAAGTGAGCTTTGACACTGTCGGTGTGAGTTAGCTGATCAGGAGTTGTCCTGTTGTGATCCCTTTCTGTAAGGTCTGCACTTTGTAAAGACAATGGATCATACAAACCCACAACCCTGCATTTAACTTCACAAACTGTTGCTTTGTAACATTGGACACTGATTGGAAATCTATTGTACAATCAGTGAAACATGGGTTTTTTTGAGGGCATCTTCAGAAGTCTTTTGCATCCTCTTCAGATGAAACTTTTTGTGACCATTTTTCAGATACATATATGGCTACATCAAATTTTTACATGTAAACCAGTTCTAGACTTTTTTTTTTTCTTGAGCAATTCTGGTGTTTCCTGATTGTTCTGCTAATCTAATCTGTTAATCATACTTCTCTATATGATCATGGGGAATTCAAACTTCAGAGGTCTTGCTGAGTAGGAAGGTTTGAGCTCCCACAACAATCCTTTTTAAAAACAAACAAAACCAAAACAGACTTAAAAACTAATCTCAAACATAAATAACTGACAGAAAAGTCAACATGTCTTCCAAAATGGTGCTAAATCACTGATAATTTCTTTTATAAATTGAATTGACCAAAAAGGGACAGTTTTCATTGTGAAGTGTCAAGAGACCATGGTAATAAGCTACACTCTGGTAACCCAGGGTTATCACGAAGTATCTTGCATCTTTGCTTTGTCCTACACAGAATTCAACTAAATTCAGCAATAAATATATGTGGGAATAAAGTCTAGGTACTCTCATGTTATTAAGAAAGCATACGAGAAGATGGAGGTGATGGAAAGGTCACAGAGAAGCAGAAGTGGGTTCAGCAGAGAAATCCTACAAAAGGTGAAGCAGCCAGAAATTTAAATTTGTATTTGCATTCACATCAAAGTAGTAATAAAGTTTAAAATGTTTTGTTTTGCTACAAAATCAGGTAATGGTTTCATTTCTTTCCATGTCTTTTTTTCGGTAGTGCTTGAGGAACAGCATGTGATTGATTGTATTTCATCTATGTGCTCTAAAAGGCCTTGCCTTACATCCACGTATTCATCAATATAGCACAAATAAAGCAGGAGCCTCATCTCCTCCATGTGAGATGTAGTTAGAAAACAAGACAACATGCTACAACAAATAGCCAAATCTACATTCCCAGATTCGTGCAATAGTGATTTATTTGTAGTCTTTTGGCAAATAATTCTTTAAAATACTCAACTACTTAAACTTCTGACCTTAGGCATTTTATTCGTTCTATAGAAGTCTGTATCAGCCTGGAAGATTATTTTTTGTTCAACAGCCTCTTTGGAAGTTGCTCAATTTGGTTTCTGTGTCAGGCATCTCTGGGTAAAATCATTACCCTTCATTGTGCAAATTAAGCTGTGATTCACACAGACAGAGTTTCCAACGTGATGGGGCTGCACCCAGGCTGGGTAATTCATAGAGAGGGTTAAAAAAACAGAATCAAATGCTGGCTGTGAGCTAAAGAGAATAGGGGATAAGAGCTTAGGCTTAACCTATAGGGGGACCTAAGGAATAAAGCAAACCAGAGTCCAGTGTGGGGAAGAAAGGAGAAAAAGCAAAAAGGCTAAAAGAGATCAGGCCTAATGAGCCTTTCGAGGAAAATGGGAGACTGGAGCCTCAGAAAGGAAGAGTGGCCCAGAAAGTAAGGATAAAATGGATCAGCCACAATGTCACCAAATTGATCCAGAGTTCAAAAACCATCAAATCACCGTATACAATAAAATAAATTAAAAAAAAAAAAAAAAGTTCAAACAGTGTCAGGCTCCTTAAAGCTCACTTGCCGACATCAAACATAATACGAAAAAGACCTGTTTGTAACATAATGTGACTCTTTTCTAAACAGAGCCTTTGAAATGTATGTGCTGGTCTGTCATTTTCTGTTGTACAGTTCTCACATCATATACCTATAGGTCTGGCAGAATTTTTATACTATATGAAAAAGATAAATAATCACAGAAGAATTCGAGAGAGATATTTAGACTAAAGGGTTTTTACCCTGCTGTGTTAAGGAGCTGTACTACCATCTAGACTGATGGCTTGAGAAATGAGCCAGAGAGGGGAACAGAGGGGAATTATGGAGTGCAAATTAAACCAAACAAATTCTGTGCAGAAGACCACAGTAAATAGCTTTAATAAATGCATGCTAAAGGAGCAGAAGGTATTAATTCCTATCAAGAGCATTTCTAATGTACCTATTACTCTAATGTGTAAGTGACAAGACAAAGAAAATACCATGTGTGTCAAAGCCCATATATCTCTTCATGACGTAAAGAGGTGGTGCTACCCATATTTAGAAGGTTTTATTTAGCCACCTACGCACCTCTGACTTGGTAGACTTATTTTTGATAAGTGGTGCTTAAAAGTGTTGGTATGAAGCATAAGTAGCTAATGCAAATATGTTACCGACCCCTACCAGAGCTAGCAATTATGTAAATTTTCAAAGCCTTCATCTTTTATAATTAGATGTGGCTGGCTTAGAGTGAAGGACTTCCATTGCTGGCCAGCTCAGTCCTTATTCCAGTATTTCACCAGAATTATGTATTTGAAATCAGAGGAATGCTATATTCTTGAAAGTAATTTAAGGTATAGCTTGGAATATTTGAAAGACCTTTAGTAATTAATTTCTTGTTTGCCACGCTTGAAAGATGAATAAAGCCATGGAAACACTTGGTGAATAACATCTTGTGACTGATTATAATTAAGTGTACTTTCAGTTCCTCCTAAGTGTACAAAATGCTAATTATTTTTTATAAAATCCAAAATGCAAGTTTTCTTAGCTTGGATAAAGGAGAAAAACACAGGCTAGAGGTCTGCCTATATGTAAATCCTAACCATCTTCTCGATTAAAAAGGTGATTCCCCTATATGTTAATTAATGCTGGACACCTTCAGGGGCTGATCCAAAACCCACTGAGGCAAACAGAGGGATTCCAACGATTTCAGTCTGGTTTGGATCAGGCGCTAAAGGGCTCCTCAGGCACAGGGGTGAAAATGCTGTATGTATTTATATGAAATATAAATGTATTTATTGTATGTATGTATTTATATGAAAATGCTGAATGTATTTATAACCCTACTGCATGTTTCATTGTCGTACAAGGGATAGTTGTTTCTCAGAACTTTGTGGCTCAGGACAGGGTTAGGTACTCATGTGTCTCTGTGTACGCGTCTTTGCAAACCTGCCTGTCAGGGCTGTCGCGCCCGGACTGAACAGAAGTGGGGAAAAACAACCCTCTCTGATGTTTCCACTGTTTTGCCCTTTTATCTAGTAATTATTGTCTCTGCAGAGTATGAAATCCTGCTATTCAGGCTCAGTAGTGATTTACACCCATTTTGTAGTGGTTTAAATAATTCCCAAAGGTGCAAGACAGTGAAGAATTGGGCCACTGGGATGCACTAACCACAAGGGTGCACTTACTGTCTCATATGGCAATGGGATTGTGAAGAACACTGTAATGACTCTTCACATTCAGTCCTAGCTGCACTTAAGTGTGTATGTGTATGAAACAGCTTAAGAAGTGTATAGTAAAGAGCCTGGAAAGCTAAGGAATAATCCAGGAAGCTTCTCTAGCTTAAGATGCTGGAACTTGCTAGATATAGCCTCACAAAAAGAAAACATGAGAAAACCTAAAGTGAAATGCAGGGTGAACGTGGTATGAAGTTGTTTATCTCAGACACTACAGTTAAGGTGAACGGATAAGTGCTTGTAGTAGAACAAAGCTGCGGGTGTTGGCTCTGCACAGGGGCCCAGGTGCATTCTCTCCATGAGAACTGATGATGCAAATAAACTGGGGGGGGAGGGGGCAAGAAATAAAATAAGACTGAACACCCATATTTTCTCCCAGCATTGAGGGAGAATGCAATATATTAAACAATCTATTAAATCCTGGGGGTGGTGCATGGACGGTTATGAACTGAATTATTTTTGTTGTATTCCAAGACATTATTACAAGGTATTATTTGACTCTGATTTTCTATACCAAAGACACACATATCTGAACAGGTACCTTCTCTGGTTGGCACTAACCTAACTACAGGTGAGGTAGTATAAGGACTTATTTATTGAATTGATGCATCCATTGCACTTGTCCTTTCAATAAAGGGAGGACTTCAGTTTCCTGCACTATCAATCTAACACCTGACATGAGCGGTAAATGTGATTAAAAATAAAGCAATGTAACAAAATTACAGGTGAGCCACAGCTATACGCTCAAAGCGGAGAAAAACAGGATTAATAAGTGATGCAGTGAAAAGAGGTGAAGCATGCTTGCAGGGAGTAGAAGTAGCAGATGTTATAGATGGTACTATATACTAAGAATGAACATCAAAAACCTCAGAGGCTGGGTTCAGAAGCTTATCAGAAGTTACCTCAGCCTATTTGATTGAGAATTCACGCTGGTAATTTCCAAAGATTGGATATCCTTGTGAGATCTTTAGTAGTTTCTCGGCTGGGTCAGATTAAAGGAGAAGAAGAACAGCTCTGCTGGCACTACAGTATTTCTGCTTGCTAGCCTAGTTAAAACTAGGAAGTATACAGATATTAGAAACATGTAGAAGTAAAATACTCAAATAAAGCCAGATTTTTTTTTTTTTTTTTTACAGTATAATCCCTTCAAGTACAAAAAGAAAATCCGAACGTGCTCTTTCATCTTTTCCTTGGTTCGTAAATGGGTCAGGCAGAGGCTCCTTTTCATGGAAAGCTCTATCTCTTTAAAAGCAAGTGGCCAAAATTAGGTAGTAAAATTCACGATACCTCAATAAATGCCCTGGGATTTTTTTATTTTTTTTTTTTTTTAGTATCAAGGCACTCAAAATGCTCACAGTAAACACTCAGCACCTATAAAAACGAACAAATTAATTATTCACTTTTAAATACATAAAATTTCAAGTGATTGGCAGGTATGTGCCATTGATTCTTTTTATTTCTGCTGTGCATTTTTGTTACAGAAAAGATGCATATTCCTTGGTTGTCACCTGCATTAATTAGTGATGAGCCCTCAAATCTTGCCATCTAAACAGCTTCAAAGGAGAATGGTAAGAATTCAGCAGCCTAGTGACACATGGAAAGGAATTCTATTAATTTGGGCTTGTAATGTCACTCAAGTAATTTAGGCAAAATGTTGTCTCATTTTAAGTAAAAAACAGCCGTATCTTTTGAGAACCCTTGAAGGAATCCCATCTCGACACGAGATGGCACCAGGGACCAGCCTCTCAGGGAAGCCTTCCAAACCTTTAGCCTTGTGGCCTGCAGCAAGCGCAGGTGTTACAAATCTGTTGTTTTCTTCGAGTTACCAAAAATAGTTAGTGTGACATATTTTCAGGCAAACAAAATTTCTCTTTCAGCAGCATTTCTGGTGTTGGTCATACTTTGAAGCACACGCCACTGAAAAGGGTCCCTTGTGTGGCGGCATGGCACTCTCTCCCTTCATCAAGGAAAGCTCTTGGAGGAAATCCTACACATTACAGCTTCTTTGAGCATTTTGCCTTTAGCGCTGAAGTGCAAATTTTTAAGGCATTATTCCCTTTCATTAACTCCCACAGACTTGTTAGCAAAAGAAACATCATTTGTTTTTTGTGCCTAAAACTGAAGTTAGGATGTGCAATTTCCAATGCAGAGTTTGCAGCTAAACATCTGGGATGGCTGGAAGTATATTTTATTTAAATATGTACTGTAATGAAGTTATTGTAACGCTGACAAATGTGAAAATACACAACAATGTATAATAAGACATTCCTGTAAAAATACTTTACACTTCTGTTACTGGCCATTCAGAAATTAAATTAACTTAAATTGGAAAAGTGAACATGCTAGCATAAAAAGTACACATGTTTTTTAGAAGCGTTGTTTATAATCATTCCACTTTGTGCCAAAAAAAAAAGTGTACACTGGGGAAAAAGAATGAACATGGTTCAACTTCTTACCTATTAAATTCATTTCATAAATGGTATTTAAAATCCATAGTTTCCCTAATTCATTTCTTCCATGTGAATAAGTGTTGGAGTTGCCACACTGAGTGAATGTGAATGAGAAGGAAAACAGTTTAAAAATGTTTGTTTTGTTAATACTTGGCTTGCAGACTGGGGGTACCTGGGGGTACCCCATTCTGCTCGCTGGCAGTGTAACCTCTCCGAGCCCGGCTGTCCAGCCGGTGGTGAGTGTGCTGCAGGGCTGTGCGTTCTGCAGCAATCACACAATTAGGTAGCGATGACTGGCAACACTATTGCTCAATTAGTCTCATACAGTATGTCAAGCTAGAAGATATTTCACAAATAGATCTTCCAGAGACACTTGCCTCAGTGAATTCACTGCAGGATGAGGCAGCATAAAGACTTCTTTTTAACCAAAATGCATTACCCTGTAGCTTTTTTTTTTTTTTTTTTGTGACTAAAAGCAATGGGTCAAATTCTGTGAGTTAAACTGATAAAGACTGTAGAAGTCAGTACATTTGGACAGATACGACTGTGAGAAGCATTGAGCCCTGTCTCACAGTCAGTGTTTATAATAATCTGCAGACGTGGACCATGCAAGGAGGACTATCACCCTACTAGCAGCTTGTCATGAATTGTCATTTGAAATGATAACATAATTTTGCGCATGTACCATCATGAGGTGGCCTGAAGCCAGAGCCTGAAGCAGCCAGATGAGCTGTTAAAGGGAGGTGATGTCTTCCAAGTCTGAGCAGGTGGAAACAAGATACACAACTCGCTCTCCTTCACCCATAAACATACTACTGCTTTTCTAGGTGCCCTTTAGGGGTCAACACTTGGGACAAAAATTGGCCTGGCTGTTCTGTCATTAGTGTCAGACTGCTGGGAGATTAGAAGTTGCCACAATCTGAGCATCCACAAGGCAAACAAATAAGCACAAGGCACTCGTGCAGCTCTGCTATTATTCCAAAGACGCCCTGTGGCAGGGACACAGAACTGGGTCGGTGCAGTGACCCTTCGTTGGGACCAGGCTCCTCTGTGCTGCACTATGCAGGCATAGACACCACTGCATGTTGTCACTGTAGCTCTTTATTTCAATATCTTTAGTATCTTTAGTATCTTTAGTCAATATCTTTAGTCTTTAGTATCTTTAGTATCTTTATCATCAGAAGGCCAATGGTATCCTGTCCTGTATCAAAAATAGCGTGGTCAGCAGGACAAGGGAGGTGATCCTTCCCCTGTACTCTGCATTGGTGAGGCCACACCTGGAGTATTGTGTTCAGTTCTGGGCCCCTCAGTTCAGGAAAGACATTGAAGTGCTAGAGCGGGTCCAGAGACGAGCAACACGACTGGTGAAGGGACTTGAACATAAGACCTATGGGGAGAGGCTGAGGGAGCTGGGGTTGTTTAGTCTGGAGAAGAGGAGGCTTAGAGGTGACCTCATCACTGTCTATAACTACCTGAAGGGAAGTTATAGCCAAGTGGGGATTGGTCTCTTCTCCCAGGCAGTTAGCAATAGGACAAGGGGGCATGGGCTTAAACTCTGCCAGGGGAAATTTAGGCTGGATATTAGGAAGAAATTCTTTACAGAGAGAGTAGTCAGGCATTGGAATGGCCTGCCCAGAGAGGTGGTGGACTCGCCATCCCTGGAGGTTTTTAAACTGAGGCTGGACATGGCACTTAGTGCCATGATCTAGTAAACAGACTAGAATTGGACCAAGGGTTGGACTCGATGATCTCTGAGGTCTTTTCCAACCCAGTCGATTCTGTGATTCTGTGATTTATGCTCTAAATATGGAGAGGCTGCGAGAGTGGATTGGGAAACCAGCACAACTTTTTCAGCTAAACACGGTGTGAGAGCTGATCCTCCCAATTTTCTGAGAAGGTGTGGGAAGTACTTCTAGGACATTGTTTTCCAGGAAAAGGTCAGGAACTCAGCCTTATTACTCACCTTCCTACCAGGGTGTTACAACTTTGCCATAATACTTCACTGCTCTGGGCATGATTCAGTACAGTAGACTCCAATGTGTGTCCTCCTGCCACCTGCTGACTATTGCCTTTGTCAGCAAACTGTCGCCCTCTGTCCTTGCTTCCACAACCACTGTATTTGCCTCATTTCCTAGGGCTAAGAGTGGATTTCTCTCTTTGAATGTCTTATCTAATCTGTGTGGCTGTGAGAAACAACACAAGTGCTCTGTGCTGTGGTCTGTGGCCTGAGGACTAGCTGGGTAAGTTCTGAGCCATGCCCATCCTTGGCTATGTGCTTGGCTTTACTGGCAATGTCAGTGATGCGCACTGAAATGAGTCCTACATGTAGCATTCTTCTGGATTTTGGACTTTCCTGTTCAAAGGAAGAGCTGGCCCGAACTGGTTACTCCTTTTTTAAAAATATGGGATTTTGGGGAATTGTGATGAACACACAGAGACAGCCAGTAGGAAAGCTGCAGCTGAGAGAAGGCTGTTACAGAATGTCCTGGAAGCAGAGAAAGGAATGACTTATCACAGAAAAAGAGGGGGAAAAAAAAAGGTAGAAATCAGCAGCTAAGAATACACAACCAAAAGAAAGAATACAGTGTTTATTGCAGACAATGAGAGGGAAAATTTAATCAGGACGTATTGCGTGATGAGAGAACTCAGATAAATATGGCATTTGGGAAAACTAATTAGATATTAAATTAAGAGATTGTATGATAGCAAATCAGGGCAAATATTCCCATTATCAGGTTTTATTTTGAATAATTTCCTAATAGAGATCTTATATCTTCCTTTAGCATATATGTCTTCTAGCACATAATCTCTACAATACACAAATGACATCTGTTTCCGTAACATCAGTAAATTATGCCTTCATGCATTTGAAGACCCTTTGGTAATGCAACAGGGGGCTGTGTTTAATCTTCAATAGGAGTCTGAACTCCAATTTGTAAACTTTGGTGAGACCAGTATTTCAGCTGTAATATATTATTAACTCACTTTCATGCATATAATGTAAAAAAAAATTCTACATTCAGGAAAAGAGAGGTGGTCTAACTTGTTCATTGAACCCAGCTAAATCCTCTTCATTCCTCAACCATTTTGCATGATCTGTGCTCTATATAGTAACCAGACAAATATAAAATCTGCACCTACATTGAAGAGAAGTATACCTAAGTAGAACCATTTAAAGTAGGGATCCAGCTCTATTTAGAATGCATTAACATTGATCTTGTGTATTCACTAAATGACAGCAAAGTATGGTCCAGAGCATTTACCATTTCCTTACTTTTACCCATTTAGCCATTTCCTTACTTTTATCTGTCTGGCCTAATGCTCTGTTTCAAAACAAAGCAATTGAATTTGGTCTTTGGTAAACAAGCTCCTCCAGTCTCATGGAATGGTAGTTCATATACCAGTTATGGTTTGCCCATTAGGCTTGACAGAGCTAAAAATGGCCTGTGCCCTATAAATAATGCTAGTCACTCTAATATTACACCTCAGATCCACAATAAATTAAATATGTATGGGAGCCAGTGAGGTGATGGAAATATGCCAAAGTTCGCTTGTCTTTTTGTCATGAGTGGGGGTTTATATCTATTTACAAGCCCAAAACAGACTGCATAACTCAGACAAGTAGGGAGATCTACGGGTTGACTGAGTCAGTATCCAAATAAGGGATGGTGGGTTTGTGTCGTGTGTTTTTATACAATCGATTGAGCTCTGAGGACTTGATTAATCACTTTGACTTATAAACTGGACCCAAGAGAAAGTCACATGAGTTAGAGATAAATGCTACTACTCCCCCAAGACAGCATGCAGCAGCCCTGTCTAGCTGAGGAACTGTCCCAGAGGAGGTCAGAGTCCTTTGAAAAGCCCTTAAGAATAACTAAAAATACAATGCCAAAGAACGCTCTTTTTGTGCTAAAAATGTAGAGAATTACTTCTAGGTACTAGTACTGTGGTACCTAATAAAAACGTGTGGCCCTGTTGCTGTAATAGGTGTGTTTCCGTGATTACGGCTGTGAGGAGATACATGTGACTGTGATAGAATTTATTCATAGCTCATCCACTTAAATGTTTTTTTTCACCTTCAACTTTGCTGCCCACATTTCCTGACCACAGCATTTGATCAGAGATTTATAGATAAATTAACACCACCGACAGCCATTCCACTGTGTGCCTTGCTGTTGTTAAGTGGCAGTTACATGTCAAAACTTTAGGAGCAGGGACAACAGCACAGTGGGACAACAGGGAAAAAAAAAACCAGTTCAGTGTTACCTCACTAGAGCTAAATGTTCGAGGCTCAAATGTGGCAATAAGATGTGGGGGGTATAAAACAGCGCATGACGGTCTTCGCTAGAGAGATCTTTACATCAATCATTTGAAGGGTTTACCCAAAGAGGTTCTTATAATTCATTGGAGCTTCCTCTTTGCCTTGCCTCTCATTGACTGTGTGAACAAGCCTGGGTGAGAAGCAGAGGTGGAACAGACCCATGCAAGAACCATGCAATGCTGAACCCTATCAGCTAATGGATATTTCTCACAATATCTTCTCAATACTTTGTTCACATTCAGAAATCAATTATCTCAAAATTATCTTTAGCTACCCAAAGCAGGTTGTCTCCTTCTTATGGTGTTTATGCGGTTTATCGGGTTGCAGTTCATTATTTTAACCAGCCAGCCCACATTAACCAACCTGTTTCACACACACCAAGTATGACCTTAGCCCCTCTAGGTACAAAGAGGAAGACCTAAAATGTTTCTAACCTTCACTTAGCTCAGAAGAAAACTTGAGCTCAACTCAAAACATCTCCTCTTTTCACCATACCAGAACAATGCCTGAAAAGTCTGAGTTATTTCATGTAACTTAAAAATGTGAATGTGTTACGAGTCAGCTTTGAATATGGCCTCGATTCCAAAAGGTGTTATCATCAAATCAAAATTATTCACACATGTCAAGTTAACATTTTATTTTTATTCCTTACTCAATTTTTGGCAAGCTTACAGAAGCTGTCAGTGTTTCAGTATTTTGAGAAGAATATTTTAATAAAACAGTGATGTGCTGAAAGGGGTTCACAAGAACTCACTAGAGGCCCTTGTTAAAATTCTGCCACCCTTCAAAAAATTATTCCCTTGCCTCTCAAGGAGTTCACCCCCTCTCTGGATACTGCTAAATCATTTCTGCCAGGGATGAGTTTCATCCCTTGGGGCTCATAAAGATACTTCTGAAGAGCAAATTGTTTGCCTTTGAAATAGACCAGATTGCATGAAATAGCAGACACTTTAAAAATAAATTCCTGGGGTAGCAACACTTCCTCACTCCCCCCGCCCAAGCATCCGATCCGATCTCCACCACCCGTACCTCTCATTGTGTTATACTATCAAGTACTCAATCTATTTCTCAGGAACAAAGTATAAACAGTTCCAGCAAGTGCACTTAATATAACTTTTTTTTGCCAAGTGGCATTGCCTCCTTGCTAGGCTGTGGTTATGGGAAAGCATTTATATTTAAATGTAAAAAACCCAAAAAAGTCAGGTTCTCCCTGTGAGCAGACAGGGCTTTGGTTTATTTCAGTTTTAAAGAGGAAATTTTTGTAGGGCTCTGGCATTAAAGTATTTCAACATATGACTGTAATAAAAGACGTAGTAGGTACAGTGAAAAAATGCAATACTTCAAATACAAAGGAGAAGCCCGGTAATCTTGCCCAAACTGGTTATTTCTTTATTTGTATTACTTATTTTGATGTGGTTTTAGGTCTAAATTTTGACCTGGATGAGGTTAGCCCGAAAGAGCTGACATGCTAGTAGCCAGATATGCCAGAATTTCTTTTTAAATACTGAATTGAGAGAAAATACTTAGGTTGAAGTCTTCTTTCTCCTAAGTGCAATCTTACCAATCACTGAAAAGCAGGGTCTTGTCTGTATAGAATATGAATCGCCCACATTTTATTATCATAACAATTTGTTCTAAGATGATGTTCTTGATTTTAAAACAGAAGTAAAGCCTTGCCTATGTGATCCAAATATAAATTAATACTGTTTTATTGTTGTATTTCATTAGCCAAAAGAAAACCTGGAACTCTGAATGGCCCTTTTTTCTCACTGGCTGTTAATCCTGGAACTCAAAAATGGCTATTTAAATTGGAATATTATTAACTCTTTTCACAGCGAAATTTAAATTGCGTGACACATCATCAAGCTTCACTTGGTTTGCTTCTGACAATTTCATGTCCGTGGCAACTGAAAGGAGAGTACAGACCACCATAACTAGATCTTAATAAAACAGCTAACAAGTATAGCAGCTATTCCACTGTTGTATTGTTTGTTTTAATATCTAAAAGATTTTTTTTCTTTTTTAATTTTTTTTTAGTGCTGTGAAAGTAAGCTTGTCGTTGACCTAAACAGCTAAAATTCTGTTTGGTGGAATCTTGATCTTGCTCCTGAGCAAGATTTAGATTCACCAAGTATTCATGTTCACTGGCTTGCTGATGTTGTCCTGCTTCTCACGCCAATGTTGGAAAATCGCAGTGATGCATGCTAATGTGCCTTGTGTGATCTGCTGTGACCATAAGAAAAATGAACCGACCAAGCAACCTATTAATAGGGACTACTAGTTGAAGTGTGCCTCAAGAAAGTATTAGTTACCTCTGAAGTTGTGATGTCATTGTGGCTCTACTGGTTTCTTTGCAGAGAGTAAGGCATGACTATCAACTTGTAGCAATATTTGGACAGAGTATCAATAAGCCTAGGTTGTGCTACCCATCCACTGTAAGACTTTGGGGAAGCTACTCAGCCTCTTATATCTTGATTTCTCTCTCTCTTAAATATGATATTTACCTCCTCTATGAAGTGTTCTCACACGAGTTTTGATGAAAAATGTTAGAGGAAAGATATTACCAACAACATTTCAATGGACTTGCAGGATGAAAAGTGGCCTTAGCAGTTCACAGAGTAGCTTTTGCTGACTGGCAAATGGCTAAAGCCTGTGATTTCTGGCTTATTCTAAAGATGTGAAATGTGTCATTACTCCCTTGGAAGAGTTAGAGTTGAAGGGAAATGCGTATATATAAACACACAACAGAAGATGCAGCTTCATGTGTAGTTTAGAGTAAGACGAAAAACATTTTCCTAAGGAAAGTAACTGAATGTGTTGATACCCATAAACTCATAGGCCATGCAATTCTGTGGACCAAAACATTAAAAGATAATCTCTGGGGGTTTTGTATAAATATATTGTTTTGTTTTGTTTTGTTGTTAAGATCATCTTCAAAGCTATAACTGAAAGCCTGTACCTACCACTTCTTTTATATCCAAGTCTGCAGTTGTATCCAAAGCGGGATTCAGGGGTGTGTGCACTGCCTTGCCGGGAGAAAAATAAATAAATAAATAAATAAATAGATATTAAACAGGACATTTTTATTATCCATTATAGTGGCTTATTCAGTGTGTGATTATTGCAAACAAGTTTTTCAAGTACTACTTGTGATCTTCAGTTAATCAAGAGTTGCATTGATTTTGCAGTGGTAGCAGTAGAACTTGAAGTGCCAAAATTAGCACAACATCCAAGCTGGCACCCAAAATCCTAGAAAAGCCCTGAAGTGCTGGCTTTCTTGAATTTTAGTAGCTGGAAATATTTGAAATGGTGTAATAGTCTGACACAGAGCTGGACACTGAAAACAAGTGCAGCATGTCATCCTGGTGAGCAAACCTCCTTTCTGGGAGGACGTGTAAAAGTAGGAGTTAGGAAGAGGTTGTAGACAGTTGCAGATGTTGCAGACAGTCCCAATATGAAAATCAAGGCAAGTTCTGACTGAGGATGTCTAAACATCCATTTCAACAGAATATTTAGTTATTCAAGCCAGAAGAAACTGCTGAGAAAAAGAGCTGCCTGTGCTGAGGATCTCTATGGAGCATTCAGCTTGGTGGCAGTTACAGATAAAGAGATTTTTTTTTTTTTTTTAAACAATAATTCTATTGAATTAGCTTTATCCTGAATTTCCATGCTTCCTAGGACATAATAAACAGAATTAGTTTTAGAACTGTCCTCTGAGTCAGTTGAGTTTTTAAGGAAAATTGAAAGGTGTTGTTAATTTGGATTGCTTTGGAATCTGTTGTGCAAAATCTCTAAAATACAAAAAAGAGTATAAAAAATGTCAACATAAAAAATTAAACTTTCCCATTGAGGATTTCACAGACCAGCTGTCCAGGTTAGAGCATTTATTTTGAAAAAACAGTTTGTTGTCAATACTAGCTGATTCAGAGTGTATTTCTTAAAAATATAGCTGTGCATGCATTTAATTTTGCATGCGTATTATCTTTTTTATTTTTAATTTGTGATCCGCATTTAAAATCCCTTGCAGAAATCTTTGGCTGGGCTGTAGCTGGTAAAAAATACATATGCTGCTGGTGCAGAGTGGCAATGATTTATGTTGGTATGTGGTATGAGTGCGATGGAGATACACATTACAATGTTAGATGAAGATTGTTACACTGATGATGCAGACCATACATTTACCAACTTTTCAGATGGTGCAAAGACAGAGTGTGTTACCAGGACTCTAATAAAAAAATGTAGAGACAGGTTTTTTCCTTCGATATTACATATTACATAGCAGCCTGTGTACAGTCTCAGTCTGAAGACAGATACGGGAGCAGTTACATGTATTTCACTAGTGTTTAGAGGATGTGTTCATGATGCATCATTTTATACTAGCAAACTGAAGGAATTCATTTTCATAAAAAAGGAGAGAGATACACGAATAAATTTTTGTTTATATTTTAATTGTCGCTGTTTTGCGTAAGGCTCTGTTTTTAGCATCCTGTAGCACTGTTCCTCTACACCTCAGTGAGGGATTTATTGACTTCATTCTGACTCTGCAGTCACAGTGGTTTAGGTGTGAAGTAGCTGTAGGAAATCCAGAGTTTTATACAACAATTTATGTTGCCAAGAAAATGAAGTGACTCCAGTAGCTTTCAGCAGAGTCCGGTAAAATAGTTCTTTCTTGAAGCACAGAAAGAAACAATAAGGAAAGCATCAAATAATAAGTAATTATTGTTTGTAAAGTATGGCCATCTGAGATTCCATAATGGAGTAATTTAGACACAAACAATTAATTTATAATTGGAAGCGGATGTAGGAATTCCAGCCTGATAGGCTCTAACTACAGTGCAAGCAGAGCATGGGACTTCTAGTGTAAGGAGAAAAGACTGAGATACCACCCCGCGCTGAGGCACAGCTGAAATACCTGTCTTACTCTGCTGCATGAGGAAGGTCCTTAGGCAAAGATCATGTTTTCTTATCAGTACTATGTGATGCTTTACTCTCTTCTGCTTTCTTTCTGTGCCCTGAAATGCTTTCCTTTACAGGTTTAAAGTAATTGATTTCTTGTAACTGCATGCTCTCTTTTAAAACCACATCTTTTGTGAAATAGGCTGTTAATACTAAAAAAAAAAAAAAAGATCTTTCAGTGCTGTGGATTGTGTTACTATCTACTGCCCAACATTTCTACTCTTCCAGTCATGTTTAATTCCGAGAAGAAACACAGAACCTGGCATTCCTTCCTCCATGCTTTGGCTGTGCTAACTGAAAGGGGGGCCAGGCATGACCCAAGCACAGGACTGCTGGTTGCACTGTGTAATTGCCAGCACAGTTACGGTCCATATTGATTTAATGTTCCAAGAGCATGTCTGAGCAAGGTTTGAGAGACTTCATTTGTCAGAAATCATTCCGAATAAGCAGCATAGGGAAGACTATGAAGTTACCCTTCCATTAGCAACAGCTTGATCAAGGAAATGTCTTTTAAACACTGATGATACATTCCCCTCTACAGTCATAACTGAGTATGGCTGAAGAAAGAAATGACTAATAGTCAGCAGGTAAAGGGATATTGCAAATGTAGCTGTAACTGTCTGGGAGGCTGTGTTGATGGGAGTTCTTAGGAGTCAGGAGCTGGAATAAGCATTATTCAATAAATTCGCTAATGACCTTGAGGATAAAATTAATTCCATACTGATTAAAATTTTTAGACAACAGACCTGAGAGGAAGAGTAAATAGAGGAGACGGTAAATTAAAAATCTAAAGGGGTTTGAATGTTTTGACGCACTGTGTGGGTCAAAAAGAGATTAAGCTTACGTAAAGAAAAGCAAGGTGATACATCAGAAGAATAATTTGAAGTTCTTCGCTGTTGTAAGCAACTGTGAGTTTTGGTGGATTTTTACACTATCATTTCTTTCATTTTTTTGTCACAAGACCATTATTGTCTTTGAGTTCTCTCTAACGGCACATGTAGATCAACAGTACAGTATGATGCAATGGCATCATTAAAATGTCTGAGTACCTTAGATTAGATACCTTTGTTATATATGGACTTCTAGTCCCAGATCCATCCCATCTGACTCCAAGAACTTACCTGAAGTGCTCAAGATGAGGCATACAGTTATGAAAGTTAGCCAGGGCGAATCCAGGCCTCACAGGCAGGTGATCATTAGAAGAGCACGGACAAGATTACTTTCATCCTCACCTTCCCTCTGAACAGCACCTTGGCCCCAGCAGCCGTCTTGGTGGAACATGTTTTATTAGTGGGGAAAAATAAAAAAGGAAGGAGTCTCAGGTCCGCAGAGGAAACCGCAAGGAGCTCGAGCACTGTTCCCACTTCATAATGAGGAACGGAGGCAATAGCACAAATTTCTCTTGTGATCCAAGTGTCCAAATGAATTGAATCATCAAAGGTTACACTGAATAAGTGTTAAGCAGTATATGGTTTGAAAGAAATTAGTGTCTTGTAATAACTCTAAGGATAAAAGAGTCTAAAATATCCAACTATATATAATATCTATGAAATTAAGTTGCATAATGTAATGACATGTTATGCTACCATTAACACATTATAACTATGTAATTTGGAAGGCTAATTTTTTTTTTTGTAAAACCACTTAACTACATAAAATTGAAAATAATGATTATTGTAACTACTTCCATTTTTTGTCTTTAGAAGTTCGGAATTAAATATGCCATATACAGTTATTTTATGGTGATGTGTAATTTTATGAAATGGTCGTATAACATGTACAGTAATTATTGACATAAAAATCCTAAATACATAAATCATCATGTATAAAATCTGTTATAACACATTAACTTTACCAGCAGCCAAGGTAAGTCACTCAGCATCTCATTGACTTAACACCCAGAGTTGACCAAGGAATCCAGATAAGATGACAGGAAATTGCAAATCTCAGCTAAGATATAAAATAATCATATCAAGACAGTCCTGGATCTGAAACTTCTCACTCTGTTTTCTACTGACTTTCTAGTACCTATTTATTTCAAATCTTTGAAGACAACACAGAAAAGAGGAAAACCTGGCAATTGACCCAGATGGTCCTCTTAGTCTAGTTGTAAATGTCTCTTATGGTTGGGTTCCCATCAGTCCTTTGGAGACCATTCAACTGCCTAATTCAGCTTTCAGGAATTTTTTTTTTTTTTCTGATATTCAGCCTAATATTTTTTTCTATCACTCTTGCTAATATGCTTTAAAAATTTAGACTGTTCTCCCCATATGTCTTACTTATGACTGTGTGAAATTATATGTATACATGTCTTCCAGCCTCATAACCGTTTCTATTAGTCTTCTCGGAACTCTCTGTAAATTGTTGCTATCAATTAGAGAGGTCCTCTGCTCTGAGTCATAAATCTATATATATTTCAGCTACTTTGGGGAAATCAACCTTTCCTGTTAATGAATCAAAGTTATTAAAAGGAATATTTATTTAATGTCAGGATTATGTGAGAAGGAAAACTAACTTGTCAAACCACCATCAAAAGTGTGAACTCATGATCAAGTAGAGCTGATAAAAAAATGTCAATTCTCACATTTTAAAATTTGCCTTCATTACGAAAAAGATTTTTTTAATCTTCCATGCAGTTAAAAAATTACAGAGACAAAATAAATATTTTGAAAGGTGATCTATTTGAGTAACATACTCTGTTCTGAGTTTGTAATGTTATATTTTTATATTAAAATAAACCAAACAATCACAAATATTTGCAAAAATATAATTATAAATTTTAATTTATTAACACACTTTGGAACTTTCAATTTGAAATTGTGACAAACTTTTGCGTTAACGGGAAAAATGTTTCACTGAAGTTTTTGGTCAACTCATTTTTGAGGAGATAGAGCTGGAAAAGCTACATTCTCTCACATATCTCCTTTATTGCACAGATTGAAAGATGATCGGCAGTTTCAAAGCACTTCTAATTCTATTACACTGTATCCTCAGAGAATTGGGCTGATGCGCTAATGGGCACAGAGGATTTTACAGAAAAATACAGGAAGAGACTTTATGTGAGTCATTTTACATGCAAGCTAGACTTTGCAATCTCACAAGAGGGGTTGATTTTACATGTTCTTTATAACCTGATGTTCCTAGGAAATGTAGTGAGTTGTGTTAAGTATTGTCACTTTGTTCATCCTGGGGGTCTGGAAGAACAGAGTAGGACAGAAGAAGAACGGAGAAGGAGGAATGTCCTTCTTTTCTCTGGCGCCTCTCCTGAAGGTGTGTGTTGCCAGAAGCTGTTTTCTGCTGCCACCTTACAATGCCAGGAACTCGTCAGAGCAAACTTCTTGCAGGATAGGGGAGAGGTGGACAAAGTAGCCCATACTCCATGGTTGAATCGATGGTGACAAAAAGATTATAGGCCTCCTGCGGGTATCTTATAGTGGGAGTTTCCTGGAAGGACGGAAAATGAAGGGATTTGTGCACCCCCTTTCCTTTTTGTACTCAATTTCTTTCCACTGCCTTATTCTGGTCTGTAAGCTGTATCCGACCACAGAGCAGATGTACCTCAGCCTCATCCACTTTGCATTGCTGAATGATGCAAAAGTGTTAAAAGAGCTCCCCAACAAGTGTGAACGATGGCACAAAGCCAGCATAACCAGCTCAGCATAACAAGGTCGCTGTTTCCCACTATTTAAGAGGTATTTGTGGTATGGTGGAACATGAAGGATGAGAGTGCCATGCTGCAAGAATTCTTTAGCATCAAGAGAGTGTTTACAGAAATACTGGTGAGCCCAGCATTCCCCTCTAGGTGTTGGTTATTTGCTGCTCGGGAGCCTCCACCAGTAGTTTTTTCTTCCATAAATCTCTCCAGCATGTTTAGAGGGTCTTTAGATTGCTGTACCAGGTACCATTTAGGTATTTATTGAGGCCAAGTATCAAGACAACAGTGAAGTATTTATATTATATCTTTCATTAAATGCAGTGAAGGTATTCAGAAAAATCTGGCCCAAGCAGTTTTACAAGCATTCTCAAACTTTTATACACCTGAATAATTTATTTCATCATGCACAAACTTTACTCCCAACATTTATTTTCTCAAGATTGTCTGTTAGACATGCTCCTGAAATTATGGAAATCAGGCAAGTTTTTTAAACTGTTAAGTACTCTTTTCAACAAAGAAGTACCAAGTATTTAAAAATCTTCTAAGATTGGAAAGCCAAGGTATTAGCTAGAAAAAAATATATATTGCTAAAAGAAGAAGCAGAAGTTATTGAACTGAAAATTAATGCTGTCACTCAGAATGACTAGCCTACAAGTGTGGAGGTGACAGTGTGCTAACAATAATTGCTAGTATTTTAATACTAGATTTTGTGAGTATTAGTCCTGGACATCAATGGTTTGTTTTCTTTTCCCTATGCAGTGCGTGCACACAAGTCCCATTAATGTCAGTGAGAATTAGTGTCAAGAAGAGACTATAGATCCCTAAGATATTTTTTCATGATGTTGAAGAGTTGAAGAAACTATACAAGATCAACAATGCACTGAGGACACCTTTTCTTCTTAGTGTGACATACTACGTGTTTTTTTATGTCAGAAGTCAGGTAGGAAACAGAGGTAACAAAAAGTGGAACTATCAAATCATTTGGCTGCTTTATTTGAACTGAATAGCTTTTTCCAATGCCGATGTGGAGCATAATACAAGTAACTATTACTGATTATTATTACTACATTTTAATGTCTCTTTCAGAGTAAATGTGACATCCTACTGCTAACTGGCAGTGTTACATAGTGTCTGTTCTGCAAGCCTGTCTCTTTGGCTAACAAAATACTAACTGGCAGGGTAACCTCAAGAAAAGCCCAAAGGGAGTTAGGTATCATCATGATGTGTTATGTGAACAGCTTGGAGTTGAAAGGTATCCTGCAGTAACTATTCCATTTATACAGAATTTCTGCAAACAGAGTTGAGTAAATGTTTTATACCAGTATCCTGCTGGCTTTTGACTGTAGATAAAGATATTGAGTATGGCACCTTTGAAACATGGCCTCTAATTTATGCGATTTGCTCTGGTTTTAGTGCCAGACAGCTGTTATATCTGATTTTCTTTGTCTTCAACTAAAGGACATTTGGGTGGGGGTGGTTTTTTTTGGTGTTTTTTTTTTTTTTTTTGAGTTGTTTATGCTGGTTTACCATGCTTTTGTAATATCAACCTCAGAATGCATGATTACACTTAAAGAAGAATAAGCTTGACATTCTGGAGAGCTATAATGTGCTATAATGGCACTGTTTTCCTTAAATCAAATTAAATTATAATTATGAGGGGAAAACTGGTTTTTGAAGCTTCCTACTTTCCTCCAAAGAGAGGGATAGTTGCTATTGAGAGTAAGGTCAATTCAAAAAAAAAAAAAAAAAAAAAGGAGAGGAAAAAAAAAAAAAAAAAAAAACGGGGGGGGGAATCAATAAATACCTAAATTATTTAAGGATAAAATACAACAGGGTGTCTTACTGTCATGCACCATACCCTGCACTGGCGAGCAGACAGGTGGATTGTCTATAGCCAGTGCTGGGTTGGACACTCTCTCCAGCATGCTCATTAGTAGCTCCGCGCCTGGGCTCCCTGTTAGTAGAAAGGCAGGGATCACAGCAGGGAAGTTAGATCTCAGGCTTCTCACATTCCTGCTCTATCTTAGCAAAGCTTTGCAAAGCCTTTTCTGGCAGCTCATTAGTAGGTGCACTGATGCATAAGAGAAAGTCATTAGAAGTGTTTTTCAACATTGGCTTTTGATCAGGTGACTAGTAGCTTCGTAGAGACATTTACTTACATTGTTTTCTATAAGAGATTCTGTTGCTATATTGAGAATGACATACATATAAAATGTGGAAAACTAGCTTGACCTTTCTATGACAAAAGAAAAAAAGCTCCATTAGTTCCCTAAATCTTGTCTTTATGTTGTCAACTATGACGTAATAGAAGCACAGAGTACTCACTCTTTTAGCTTTAATAATCTATGCCAAGTTCAACGATATCGTTTGATTTAAGGTTATGACAAGAAGGACACCAGCGCACAAGAATACAGCTGGCATGCCTTAAGCTTTATGAGTTACTTTTAACGAAAAGCATTAGCTACTTTCTTTCTCCGTGCAGGCTGGTATTTTTAGCATTTTAAGACTAAGTCTATCTATAGGGCAAAGTGAAACACACTAAAATTTTATTGGATCAGATAGAGCGGGCTGCTTAAGTGCCCTGAGTAGTATCTCCACTGGAAGTATTCCTTGTTGCATGGGAATACTTTTGCTAAACCTTGAGAAAACTATGCAAGTTGAATTGGAAATAGTTCTAACACAAAATATACCTAACGTCTTACTTTTTAAACCTGCATATATAGGCTGTAGAAAACGAACACGTTCACACAAGGCAAAGAAGTACGGTGTAAAAAGTTATGCTTCGATAATGAACATGTTTCTTTTGTTATTGTTTTTTTCCAGACTCTTGGTTTTTATGTAATATTTCACATACCAGGGTGGCAATACTTTTCCAATCCAAAATGCCTGTGATGACTGTCTAATGCCTTTGCTCCCAAGAAAAATGTCAAGTTAAGCACATGTGATGACGTGCAACCAAAATAAGAGGGGGTAAAGCTGCTTTTGTGAAAGTTTACTGAAACAAAATACATCAGCTTAATCAGGTCTGCTTCTGGCTATGTACGAACATGACATGCCAATTACATAAAGTTCTAGCTCAGCTAAGACTCCTGCTGACTAATTCAGTGTTGATTGTTTTCCGCTACATGGCTTTGAGTGCTTGTTAAGGCTAAAAAAAAAAAAGAAAAGGGAGAGGGGCAACAATTGTAGGAATTCTTTGCTTCCATCAAACTGTCTTATGATTGCCAGCAATTAGTTAAGCTCCTTGGCAGTAAAATGACAAGATGGGACTTGACCAAATACAATGTGTGGAGCACATAGGCATCTGCCCCAGCTGAAAGACATTACAATGTTTGTTAACCTTAAGGGTCATTCCTGATTCACTTCTGCAGACAGAAAACAAGATTTATATAACACAGATCAATACAGCCCTAAGACTTTCGCCATTGAGGATGCTAGATTGAGGCACTTCTCTTTATCAGTTTACCATGACACTAATGTATTTTGCCTGTTTTGCCTGGGCAGTGATGAATCTGTTGGCAAGAGAAAACAAATAAGTTCTGTTGTTGAGAGACATGTTGTCTATGATTTGTCTCAGCAGACATGCCAACTTGCTGGCCAATTCATTTCCTATTTAATTTAAGTGGCATATCTGTCTTCCCCTTTCTGGTATGTCTTTTGTCTGCTGCACACCCATACTGGCACAGCAAGAGACGCCTGCAGTAGATCTTTTCAGGTAAGACTGATATAACCAAGGCTGAAGCAAAGTAAAGAAGCAGAATCCCTAATTTTTAATACAGGATTTTTCATAAATGGTTCTTTTCTCTCCATCTGCAGTCCTGGGTAATCACTTCATTTATTTCAGACAGATCATAGTGATTTGTTTTGCATGCTCGTAAACTAATGATCTTTGAAAATATGCCCTGTAAGGTGTTGTACTGATGTGTGGTTTAAGATACGGCGAAAGTTAAAAGTATTTTTCTATTTGTAAGAGCAACTCTTAAAAAAAAATATTTTCTTGGGAGATAAAATGTGCATTTAGGGGCCAGTCTTGCCTTTGCTGGGCAGGGAGAAACTGAATGCTTAAGACTTCAAAATGAGGCCTCTTAGTAGTGAGAACAAATGTTACTTACACCGAAAAGTCCTTTCTCTTGCTTCAGAATCAAAAACATGATTCTGAAGCTGTTATTTCCTGTCTCTCCCAGGTTTGTAATTCCTTCCTTAAAGCAATTAGTTATAAAGGCAGCTCATAGTTTCTGTAAATAAGACATTATATAAATTATATATAAAAAGAATGTGTCATTTTATCAAACCTACTAAAGTGGATGTTGAATGACCATTTCCCCAAAGAGGCCCTGCATCTGTAGGGGTGGGAGCTTGTATCAGAGAGAACCTTCTCAGCTGAATCCCCTTCAGCCCTGGAATTTTCTTACCCAGTATGTTAACCCCCAGGGCAGGGTGCAGAGACCACGTGCTCATTCAGGGCCAGATCCTGCCACTCTTATTTATTTTGAGTGGTAGCATACTCCAAAAGCAGTTAGATCAGCTCCAATGGGACCATATGGTTCTACTCAATGCAAGGAACGGTGGCAGAATCAGGGCCTTGGGCTTTTTCCAAAAACGCATTAGATGTAACAGATAGGCATTTTGTTTTGAGAACAATAATCTTCTTACAAATCCATCCTTGTTATTGCTGTGATAATAGATTTTAGCATTCTGCATTCCATTGGCAACATGACCTTTTTTGAGTCAGGAGACTATGGCTTTGGGCATAAGTTATCATAAATTGAATTATAAAATAAATAGAATATTTGAAGTGCTAAAAGAGAGAGGGAGAGGAAAAGTAATATTCAAATGGTTCAAGCCTGAAAACTTTTGCTATCAGGTTTAATACACACTACCAAGTACAGCCTTGTCTACATCAGCACATCCCTCTACCACTGCACTACTGTAACCTTCTAGTTTTTACAGGACCATACTCTAAATTAAGAAAAAGCTTACTGAAGACTAGAAAGCCGTGTAACATAAACCTATCAAACAGTACCACCATTTAGAAAGGACAGAATTCAAGCAGTGGAATAGTTAACAGAAACCACACTTCTCAAATGTGCCAGCTAAATCTCTGTGGCAGAACACATTAATTATAGCAGTTAGTTTACCTTTATCCTTCACAACATTTCTGATTAAAATTTCACACATTACAATGATATGTGTCTTTTCTACAAGCTATGAAATTTACTCAATGTCAGTAAGTTCTTATTTTGTTATTGAAAGAGTTGATGTATTTATAAAAAAATGACTTTTGATCTCTGACAGTGAAATGAAAAACTTAACTTCTGTTTTGGGTATAGTCATGCTACCTGCATGTATTATGTGCCTGTGCAAAGCAGTCATTAGCAGTGCTGGATAAAAAGAAATAAAAAAATCCCTAACTTTGCTGCCAATAGAGGGTATGTGGTTTCAAATTTTATATTTGCTAAGCTTAATTAAGCCATAGATTATCTTTTGAAAGGTATGTTCAATTAACTGAATCCCTCATGAGGAATTATATACAGGAAGAGATAATCACAACATTTATCTGGTTTACAAATGTATATGCTTAGGTTAAAAATGTTCTGGATTTTTATTCCACAGAGATAAAAAGATTGATAGAAAAATAATGTAAACCAATAATTGCAAATACTTACACATTAATGTGCATAAAAATTCCCAATTATATTCATTATTAAACATATAAAACTATTTTTATTGGTAGATAATTACTGATGAAAATCTCTTATTTAAAATTTTATTTGTGTCTTATTCAGGAATTCATATTTTAAATAAAGTTGCATGTTTACAACAAGGAGATCCAGTGAGGCATGTAAAGTATCTAAATCACCCTGCAGAAATGTACCCCTGTGGAAAGGGAATGCACAGAGTGTAGGCCCAGTGTAAACCTTTATAATTAAAGCATAAGCAGGGTTTGAATTTTGTTCATGTGTATTCTCCAAGCCAGGCAAATAAACCTAAAAATACATTAAGCCAATCTAAAGGCAAATATGTGCTGTAGTATACTGGTAATCTCCTGCATTGTTATGTACTCATTGAAAACAAGCGTGTAATTCCATGTATAATAGGGGAAGTGAAAACAGAAAACAGTTTGACAAGGGACTAAATTTGTGTACTGTCAAAACAAGTGTCTGGACTTTGCCTACACATATTTTTTGTTAATATCCTTGTTTCCAAATTGGCACTTATGTAGTAGGGCACCACCACTCTCCCCAGACAACTCATTGATTATTTTGATTTTGCTGAGAACAGTTTTTACTGTGAGCATTTTATTTTACTTAGAACATCGTTCATTGATGTAAATGGGATCTGATAGCCAAGGCGGGCTCTCGGCTTGGCAACAGAACACTGTCTTGATTGTTGGAAAGTTAGAAGAAAATGTTACAGAAGCAGTTCAGTAGAGAGAAATTCCTCCTCTGTCAATGGCAGCCTCCAAGGAGTGACTTCGAGTGCCCATGTCAGGCATGTCCATGGTACCTACCATCCAAAGCTTAAAAATGCAGTGATTGACGAACCCTCCCAGTACATGGAAGTTTTATGTTTTATAGCCTTATTGGGGTGAGAGTGTCCAAGACCACATACGCACATATTTCAGTATGAATGCCTAAACTCCTGCATTATAGGCAAGGCTGAGCCTGGACAACGGTCCAGCCTCGTGCTGTACCTGGGCCACTGTATAATAAAAAAATTGGGAATTACAAGATTGAAGAAATAGCATAGAACAAGCCCGAGTTCCTAACATCATGTAAAGGCAGCCCAGGGATGTGAAAGGATAAGTGTTCTGCTCAGGGACTGATTACATTTTCCATTGAGTTTCATGGTCTGCAAAGTGAGGAAATAAAGGCTGAGCCTTTGCTAGGACAGCTGGAGGATGCCCTGATCTAGTAATTACCAATATAGCAACTCCATTTGTGTCTCATGGGCAGCCGGAGTGTTATTCCAGCTGATAAATAAGCAAGGTAACTCTTAGTCTCGCTGAAAGGTAAACGTTATTGTCCTGTTCTACTGTCATCTGCACTCACTGATTGCTTCCAAGAAAATGCACAGGTTTTTGAAAGCGCTATTTATAATGAGCTGAAGGAGGCCAATGGGATGAACTTTCTTGTTCAAAGGATTCTAACATAAAAATAGTTTAGATACAGCTCTTCATTCATATCTCCTGGGAATAATATGTACAAAGTAAATACCCAAATGGCCTCCCTTCTACTAAGCTCAGAGTCTGTATTACCCTCTCTCCATAAAGCATTGATTTTCTAAATGCTTATGAGTTTCGGATTAGAAATTTCATACTGTAAATTAATAAAGACTTTAGCTATAGGGCAATCTCTGTCTCCTTGTCTAAACAAGCTCAACCAGCTTTTGAGTTCTAGTAGATTAACCAATGCATTTAAAAATCTGTGCTTATGTGAACCCATGAATAACAGTACTAGAGAAAGACTTAATGAAACTTAGCCATACCAGACCACTAAACCAAGATGAGCACTTCTTTTTTATCTCTTCAGAATAGGAAAGGATTTCCTGACAGATAAATGAAGCCATAGCATCACAACTCTGCCCAGTGAATGTTATCATCATATGTAAGAGCATGATCCATAAAGAGAAAAATTTCATACAAAAATATGAGTATTTTATTATGATAATACTTTTTTTTCCAAAATAAATGTGTCTGTACATTCCCAACACTGACCCTGTGAGTTTCGCTTGAGTTGGAGATAGGCTGAACTAATTTAAAAGAGGAATACAAAATTTCATTTCTCAGCAAGCACTACTCTTCCCAAATTACTCGAGTGCATTACACAACCCATTGCAAAAATAGTTATAAGCATTAACTGCTATTCTGCACAGCATGACACCATTCAAGCTTTCAAGACCTATTTATACTTAGCAACAATCTATACATTTTCAAGTTACAAAACACATTGGCCAGTTTTTTTTTTTTTTAATATTCATAGTCTTTATCAACATAAGAAGCTCTGAGTGAACATTTGGAGCTCCAATACAATGAGTTGTTTTGGGGCCTTCCCCTCTTGCCTCTTTCCATGGCGCATCCCTTTCCTGAGACCCCCAGCCCTGATAGAGCTTTCCCCATGTACCAGGGAGCCAGAGCAGAACTCAAAACTGGACCTGTTACGTTAATGTCTCAAATACCGTTTATATTTACCTCATCTCAGAATGCATGTGTTTGTTTTTACAAGTAGAAAAGATGATCATGAAATAGAGGTGCCAAAATGTAGCTAGCAACTAATTAGTTTTAGTAAGACTGTTAGAAAGTATAATGGATTTTCAGCTTTCTCTATTCTTTATCCTCTGACTTAAGGCAATCATCTAACAGTGCTGGTGGAAAAAGTTATTGTTCATGATTTCACAACGTAGACTTCATGCTTAAGCCCACAACAATTAATTGAATTTATATGAAAATGTTTGTTCAATTTCAATTGGATTGAGCCATGTTGTGAACAGTATTGAATTAAATTAAGTAATGGCTTCTCAGTTTCGTTGTTTTATTACAAACAGGCTATACAATGCTGTGCATTTCCCCCACTTCTTACAAAAAAAGAACAACGTGCCTTATGCTCCAGATAGCTTACAATCAACTTGCAAGGCCAGATTAATTTGGTTTAATGTGGGTGATGTTGGAGGGGAATGTGGAAATAATATTCAGTATCTTCCACAGTGGGTTAAGCTGGAGAGCGAGGAACAGCCCCTGAAATCTCCATTCCACTGAAAAATGACTCTTAGTGTAGCTCAGCTGCAGCAATGCCCCTTTTCTTGTTTATGCTGATAAGTGGATCTATGTAATGTCTTCTCACATAGGGACTTCCATGTCATTCCTGTCTTATGCCTGTCAGCAGAGGGTTGCTCTGACAATGGTACCTAAGATGTACTTGCAGCAACTGCCTAAATGTTATAAGCAAAGTCTTATTCTAATCTGGGAAAGCCCTGTGCAGAAAGGAAGTTTCTGCAGGTGTAATGTGCAGGGGTTTGCATTAGGTGCCAGGGTGGATCAAGGCATAGCGAATAACAGGAGTCCAATTTGAAAGGAATTTTCTCCAAATAATAAAATTCTTTAACACAGTTGTATGTTCTGCAAAACCTTTTTTTTTTTACTCTCTATTTGAATCTGGAATATTGCAGTACATTCTTTAGCTAGTGAAAGGTTTTCTTTAACTAGTATAAAAATCAAGATCCACCTTTCTTCAACTCTTGCTCAAAGCTCCCACTTTTATTGGGAAGAGATCTATTGCAATCTGTTATGCTGACTAGATTTACTGTCAAGGCTACTAAAAGGCACAATTGTTTATTTGTTTGTTCTTTTAGTGTAAACATCAACTGGCTTGTTAGCTCTGTTTCTTATTAAGGTTTCCCAGCAAGTCTCTTTCTAAAACTCTGTTTCCTAAGTGTTTGCCAAATTTGAACCATCTGAGGTGCATTTTCTATGACAACGTCTCAGAAGATTCAGATGTTCCAAGAATATGGTTAGTTTCAAAAAAGAAAAAAATAATGCTGGTGTAATCTGGCAATTTCCTTTCCTAGTAGATCCATTGGCCTTGGATTTCAGAAAAGCAATGTGAAATTTGGCAGGGAGGCAGCCTTTCCTATGCATTTGAAAATCTGGCCGTGCTATAAGCTTTGCAGAGTTGCAGTTGCACGTGGTGAGAGGCTTCTTCCCTTATAGCAGCTAGAAGTCCTGGAGGGTCTCGTCACATTGCACGCATTTTCCGTGCGTGAGCAGATCCCGCCCGTGGGGTCTGTGCGGCCTGACGCAGCCTGGGGCTGTCGGAGCAGAGCTGGGCCCTCCCCGGGAAGGCAGTTCCCAGCGTGCGGAGCCGGGCTGGGGGCACATGAGCTGACAGCACCAAGCCTGTCAACGCTGTGTTCACACACCATGACGTGCGTTGCCGAGTGGCACCCGGACAGCACGGAGGAAGTAATCTAATTAAAATTCAAAGGTAACAAAGCCAAACCAGAGAAGGAAATAACGTATGAGACTGGGACAAGGAATCTGGTGAAACTGGGAGTGACTGGGCAAGGAAATCATGTTCACTGATGGTGATTTAGATTTAATTAGCTGACTCCCCCCCTCCAATTCCAATTCCAATTCCCAGCACCTCCTGTCAGTTATAAAAACAAGTCCATTTGGTTCATTAAAAATGTGTGTTTCTGTACATTGAGGCATTTGGGAGTTCTTAGAATAAAAGAGCGTGGAGAATATTTTGAATTTTTAATAATGGGATCCCTTTCAACGTGTACAGTGATGGACTGAAATAGTTCTAAAGTTGAAATTAAATGAGAAGGCAGGGGGGCTACGATTTATATCTTGCTTAACTAACATCGCACTTCTGGTTGGATATTATTTCACTTGAGAAACATCTTTCAGCTACTACAGTGCTTCAGAAATTTTGAATTTTATTTACCAATCTAGTGCGAGGCATGAATTGCTTTTATCTCTGAGAGGAGTTTCTGTTTCTTCTATCAAAATAAGGTTTCCTGCCTTTGAGTAATATGAAAAAACAGCCTTTAATTTTCCATGGGTAGCTCTGAAAAACTCCTGGGTTTTGGTTCTCAGAAAGAAAGAGCCTTAAAATGACACATATTTTAGTCAGTATAAAATCATGCTACAGCATGTCATTCAGATTCACTAACTTCAGCCTGATTTAACAGTGCTTGAATAACATGAATTTCACTTCAACTTAATTAAACAGAGGCATAAGCATTTCAGGAATGATTTTGATGCAGTCTGGATACTTGAAGCCTCATTGTAATCTTACACACAAATGAGCATGCAAAATGTCACTTGAAAGGCAGAGATTTAGGTACCTAAGTTGTAGAGGTAATTATCCATTTGTGTACATCAGTGTTGTGTTTAAGAATACAAAATATTTGTGTGTATCCACTGGAGACCCATTTGGAGAAAAGGGCTCTTCAAAGTAATTTTCAAGCCTTTATTTGAAACACAGAACAATGAATTTGAAACTCAGGAATATGAAATGTTGATATCAGATCAACACTTTCTCTTTTTACTAATTAAATAGGAGAATATGAATCTGAAAATCAGAGACCAGCATTGCACGTATGTGTACAAGATTTTTAAACTTATTTATTCAGTTTGAAATTAGAAGGAAAAATGGTGTCAGATAACATGCAGAATTCTATTGTAAAGAAGTTTTCATCATATGATTTTCTCAGCTCATTATGGCTCTTTGGGTTCATTTTACCCCTGCTGTTAACACAGCTAGCAGAGATAAAAATGGAAAATGTTTCCATTATACAGCACGCAATGGAGCTATTTTTGCAAATGCGTTTCCCCCAGCCACACTTTCAGCCCCACCTGGGGAAGATGTGACATGATAGGGCCGGGCCAGTGACAAACTCAGTTGTGTTAAAGACACTTGAAAATTACACTGTCTTTTCCCACGTATTACCATGTAGCACTGCCTCTGTTATCTGGACCAGAAATATTTCATTTCACTAGATCCCAATCTTGTAAGACAGCCCTGTCATTCTAATTTGTCACTCTTTGTGTACTGCATTGCGCGGGAGTCTTGTCTGCCCAGCCAAGTGCCATAGGCTACTGCTCAGAAGAGAAAACTGTCACAGGGGATAGCAAAGGTAAACACCACAAAACAGAAAAGTTTATGGCTGAAATCACCACCCAGGGCTCCATTCCCACAGGCTTCACAGGTGGTATAATCACTCAGGGCTGAATTGGGATGATAGGTCATTTCGGCTGCGACAGGTAGGCACACGTCTCTCCTGCCGTTCCCTGCCTGTGTCACTGTCCCTGGGCAGCAGTGTCGCTCTTGGGAGGTAGTAGGATGGGACAAAGGATGAAATGAAAGAATCAGTGGTAGGAAGAAAAGTTGTGATTGACGTGAGGCTGAAAACAGCCTGAAAACAGCTCCGGGAACTCTGTAGCAGAGTTAATAGCAAAAGAAAATTCTGGGGAAAAATGAAATAAGACTAGGGATGATCAAGCATCGCCAAAACAACCCAGTGATCCCAGATCACTGGTGCCAGCAGTTCCAAGCCTTTCTCCAAAGAAGGCACTGGTTGCAGAAAACAAACATGACCACAGGTCTGTCAGGTTTTTTTGCATCACTCTTGCCAGTATGACGAATCTTCCTTGCAAAGTGTGAGAGAGTCAAAGGGAGTGAAGAACGCAAAGCTTCATAGCTTATTTACTTCTTAAGCACAAAGACAGCATAGCACAGTTCTGTCTTCCCTGATGTGGATTTTTGGCTTCCCCTCTGGTCCACCCCCACTGAAGCAATTAATCAAAATAAATGAGGCAGCAAACATCTGATACTAGCTGACTTCAGACCGCAGCACATTAACTGTCTTCAGGAATTTCATTTACCACACTGTGCAGAACGTGCTGTGGGCTGTACTCCGATAGCTTCCCTCTTGATCAGTGTTTTGAAGTATGTGTTACTGGTCAGCTGCTGACTAGAATAAGGGAATAGCTGATCTTTGGCTTTATTGTGTATGAATTGTGGAATCTCTAGGTATTTATGCAACTGTAAATCGAGGGTAGTGTTACCCATTATCAACCGTACCAAGCCTTCCTTTACATTTTTGTGACAGAAGGCACTACCGCAAATGAGAGTCAGCCCTCCTGTAAACAGACATAAATCAACAAATCAGAGAAAAAACACCTCAAGCCTAAGGATTAGTAAATCCCTTATGGTAAAAAAAAAATCGGGAATTTACTGTAAACCACGAGAGAGACCGAACATCTTACATCAGGGATGCAAAACCAGGCATATTCCAACAGATAAAACAAAGCAGCTTATTAAAGGCAATAGGTAATGCAATTCTAGAAAGACAAAACTTAGGGGGAAAAAGGTTCCATTTAGTAGATAATAATAAATAATGTAGAGTGTTATGCTGGTTAGGCATGACCATGTCATTCTGGGGTTATTTTTTTGACTTGTGTAAAACACTTTATTGCTAAAGTGTGCAAGTGGAGTTGCATCGTACCTGTCATTCCATCACGTGATGTTCTCAGAGCAACATAAGCAGAGGATACTACAAAATGTCCACACCTACAAAGGCCTCAGCAGTCAGAGAGATGATCTCAGCCTCTTCCAAAAGCCTAGGTAACGAGCACAGGCTATTTTCTCTTGCCCATTCCCATGTGGGCTTTGTTGGAAGCCCATCCTACGGGGAAAAAAAAAAAAAAAGACATCAAGCAAACTAAACAAACCAAAGTCTTTGTTTCTCCTCCAAAACTCATCCCTGGATTTTTCCTGTAATTTTTGTCATCCAGAAGAGCCTTCAAATCTGTAGTGCAGCTAATAAGACCTACCTGCTAATATGGCTTAAAAGTAATTAAAGAGCACTTCTGTGCAAGGTTTAAGTGCCTGATATAAGAATGACTCAACAGTGTCCTTACGCATATTATGCAGATCACTGTCCTTTTATAGTACATTGTAATTGAGAAGTTTTTTGAGATTATCTGAGTATTTAGGAGTTTTCAGTATCAATTCAATGAGGTAATTTGGCAAATTTTGCTAAGGGGTTATTCTAAGCATAAGGAAAGGCATGAAAATAAAGTTAAGAACAGATAAGAGTCAAGTTTGGAAAGGGCACAAGTAGATGAGGAAGTGAGAACTGCAGCTCCTATTGTACAAATGGGGGAACAGAAGCAAATGGTTTTGGTAATTGCACCAAGGTGAGGAATGGGGTCACCGGCAGAACGAAGATTTGTAGCTGAGGTGTTACAAGCTGGAATGATCCACACAGGGGGAATTTGGCATGAAATATCGGTTCATTTCAATGTGATTTGGCTAATTAATTACCCCTCAACACCTTTGAAAATATCCACCTAGTGCTTGAAGGATCAGATCATGCCTTCCTCTGATTTAGTTTGCTTTTTGATTCTGAGAGCAAGATCTAAACACAAGAAACAAACCACCTTCTCCTCTCAAAAAGGGATTGCTGTATCCCTGATCCCTTTCCAACAGATCTGTGACCATTGCCCAAGCAGCCATGGCTGGAGGTGCCTGTGCTGCTGGCACCCAGCCCTGACAGCACCCTGGGCAGAAATACCCCTACCAGAAGTATAATAACTTCCCTACTGGAAAGAAAGCAAAAGAAATGCCCCATTTTTAGTTCTGTTCCCACTACCTAATGCCCATTTTAAAAGCAGCCTAAGAGTTGTGCTGAGCATCGAGGGCTACCAAGGCTTGAGCACCTTGTGAATTTCCACATGTGTTTGCCTCTCCTACACTTCATGCTTTATAATTATCCTGACAGGTATGCTGCTTTTTTTGAAACCGAGAACTGTATTATATAAATATAATATGCGTGTTAAAATATTAAATGCTTAACTGTTTGTACACCTACGAAATGCTCTGTAACAGGATTAGGCTGGATCCCTAAAGAGTCATTAACTTGCATTATATTGAAGTATTTAGTATTGTAGCATATGTAATGGATAATATTTGTTTACATTTTTAATTACTCACATTTTCAGCCAAGAAAATCTCCAAGGATAATGTCTCATTTACAAGCGTCCTGGCAAAAGACGGCATAATGTAATCACACATTACCAACAATTCCATGACAACCACGCAATGGTTTAAATATTAATTTCAAGCAAAGACATAATTATGGTAAATTATAAAAAAAATACACATGATACTGTGTGTGTAAAAAAACCTGCAAAACTGAAATGAAGGAAACTTTTCTCTAGCTGCTCTGGATTTTGAGCTTGTTCCACAGCCCAATTGTGTCAAGAGAAAAAACAAACAAACAAAAACCAAACCAACAAACAAACAAACCAAACCCACATTTTAATCAACAGTCTCCAAGCTGACACTGCAAATAACATAGCAAGTACATGGCAATTTGTACCTTCAGAACTTCCCAACATATTGAGTCCTATGATTAGAGTGGGGAAACCTTTTTTTTTTTTTCCTCCCAGAAAGTGAATAAAAAAATAAATAAAAGAAACGTAAATTTAGTTAATTTGAAAAGCTTCACTTTTGCAGGGTTTCTGCAACAAAAGAGCTTGCAGTAGACTCTTCTTGGATGATTATGTCGTCCTATTAGAATCAGCCAAGGAATGAGCTATATTATCCCACAGACTTAGCTCAACCATGATGCATTTTTTGGCAAGTTTCTCAGAAATATTCTTTGCAGATCTTAATGGCAGCTAGACAATTGACCTGGCAGTACTCAATAGCCCATTGTCTCAGTCCTTGTTTACTGTAATTCCAGTCTGTCTAATTTCAATTGCTTGTAAACAGACTTTTGATCATAATATGTAAAAAACCCAACCAAACAAAANGAAAATCTCCAAGGATAATGTCTCATTTACAAGCGTCCTGGCAAAAGACGGCATAATGTAATCACACATTACCAACAATTCCATGACAACCACGCAATGGTTTAAATATTAATTTCAAGCAAAGACATAATTATGGTAAATTATAAAAAAAATACACATGATACTGTGTGTGTAAAAAAACCTGCAAAACTGAAATGAAGGAAACTTTTCTCTAGCTGCTCTGGATTTTGAGCTTGTTCCACAGCCCAATTGTGTCAAGAGAAAAAACAAACAAACAAAAACCAAACCAACAAACAAACAAACCAAACCCACATTTTAATCAACAGTCTCCAAGCTGACACTGCAAATAACATAGCAAGTACATGGCAATTTGTACCTTCAGAACTTCCCAACATATTGAGTCCTATGATTAGAGTGGGGAAACCTTTTTTTTTTTTTCCTCCCAGAAAGTGAATAAAAAATTAAATAAAAGAAACTTAAATTTAATTAATTTGAAAAGCTTCACTTTTGCAGGGTTTCTGCAACAAAAGAGCTTGCAGTAGACTCTTCTTGGATGATTATGTCGTCCTATTAGAATCAGCCAAGGAATGAGCTATATTATCCCACAGACTTAGCTCAACCATGATGCATTTTTTGGCAAGTTTCTCAGAAATATTCTTTGCAGATCTTAATGGCAGCTAGACAATTGACCTGGCAGTACTCAATAGCCCATTGTCTCAGTCCTTGTTTACTGTAATTCCAGTCTGTCTAATTTCAATTGCTTGTAAACAGACTTTTGATCATAATATGTAAAAAACCCAACCAAACAAAAAACCCAAACAACTTTGGGATATTAGATAGAAAATAATTATTTGTAGCTTTCACGGAGAAATCCACACCACCAGTGGTGTGACAGAGAGTTTCATCCTAAAAATAAGAATAATATATGTATATTTCAGTAGAAGCATCATGAGGAATAGAATTTTGGAAAACATCCTGAAAGTGAGCTGAGCAACATAGAGACTTTTGTAAACTGTGCAAAATCTCACATGCCTGAATTTGCAAAAACATATTTCTTGTGCTTGCTCTAGGTACCGTTCCTTCTCCTTTTCTTACCACTCTTCTTCACTCCTTCTTGGTAGTTCTTCCTAGACTTTGTGGGAGATTCAACCACACGGGTATTGTTCTGCCTGAGGGACATTACCAGACAAATCAGCACATACACCCCAATGTCAGGAGAGTGGGCAGCATGCCCTGGGTCCAAAGTGCACTGCAGCATAGCAGGGAGTAAACGCTGGTGGGAGGTGAGTCTTCAGGGTCCTGACCACTTTTGTTTTTGGGACATGACATGACTTAAGGACAGAAAAAAAAAAGTAAATGACAGCACAAAATAAATTCTTTTCAAAACAACTCTAAGAACCTTGTAAAAGTCAATTCACTTTGGATTCTGTGTTTATTTCACTCTTTTGCTTGTATTACCATAAAATAAAAATACAAATCTTCTATCTGGATGGGCAGATAAAATAGCCACTTTTCTTTTTAGGTAGATGACATTTTTTCATCCTGTGGCATAATATACCTTGATATTAATCTGGACTACCAATATCAGTTATTTAGCATTTTTATGATGCATTTTTGATCTTTTGATAGAGAAGGAGACCTATGCAACTAAAATATCTTTGCAGGAAACCATCACCTCTTTAGCTGATTGTGGTTACTGAAAGAAAACAGCCCAGCAGAACAAAGCATAAAGCGTTCCTATCACAGTTTGAATAAAAAGATCCACGCATTAAATTCAGATCATAGTTGCTGCAGTGAGGAGTCTATGCCATGCTATTCAATGTCTTTGAAATCACAGCCATTTAAAAAAGAGTGTATAAGTCTGTTATTAATTAATTGTAACAGAATTAGTTTGCCCACTGAGAGGAGCATAAAGCTTTTAATTGTTATATTTTAGAAGTCTCCAAGTCCCCAGCCATCAATAACCATCTGATATGTATATCATGTAAAATGTAATGCTTCAAAATTAGTTTGATTAAAACAACGTAAAGGTAATGAATTGTCAAAAAATTTTTCTTTAGAAAGCACAGTTTTAAAAAATGTCTATTTTAATCTTCATAATATAACTGTCTCTGGTATTTCTGTCATTTGGTAATACTTCCAGACACATTCATGGTGGTCATCTTTGATCATACAAATCCAAGAGATTCCAAGGCTTTTTCTATTTGCATAAAAAACAAGGAAAGCATTGTCAGAAATCCCCAAATATGCATTTTGAATCAAGTTTCACCTAAATGCTATACAAAGACTCAGTGTCTTGGTGCTAATTTATTGAAAATGCCTTGGCCTTTAGGAATTTCCCACTGCCCCTTGGTAGAGCTGAACTCCAAGTGGCAATGGCAAAAGACAGTCATTGAATCTGTGTTCATGCTGACATCTAAGCCCTAGTGCTCAAATTATGAGTGCCCTGAAACAAAATACTGTAGAAGTAAAAACAAAACATAAAAAATTGCTTTAGGTGCCAAGATTTTGTTTGAAAGGGGTGGAGGAAAAAAATAAGGATTTTTTTTGTTTGTATGGGTTGACTTTTTTTTTTTTTTTAAATTGAAATCTAATGTGCTGAAGACTTAGCACAAAGAAACAGTTTAATGAAAGATGTAAAAGGTTTGATGTTTAATGCACAGCTCTGAAGTCAATGTTATATTTCAATCTATAATTTCTACATATCCATAGCCATATTTAGATTTCGACATATGGTCTGTAAATAACATATGTAAAATGAAACACTGAGTGAGATGATTTTTTTCCTGCTGAATGTATGTGTTTATTTTATGAGCAGAGACGTGAAAAGTTCATTCATGTCAAAACGTGTTGCTAAGTATAAACATGCTGCTTCACTTTAGGCAGGATCAGGAAAGACCCTGGATGTGTAATCTGTGAATTGACTCTATGCTGATGTTGCCCAGGTTTTGTATTACTAAACTATGGCTCACAACAACAACAAAAATTTAACCTTTAAATAGAGGCACCAAAATAATTTAAAACAGATTGAAGGGTTTAAAGGGCTCCAAGAATAAGCAGGTCATATTTCAGTTCCTCCCCTCTAGGGCCTACCTATTTGGTGTTCAGAGTTCATCTCATATTGCAGCTGCTTATGTTCACATTTTCTGCAGTGTGTGGATGAAATGTCCAAGGAAAATTAAAAAAAGGCAAAACAAAACAAAAAGTAAAATATACAACATTAAAAATATCTTCCCTAAAACAACGGTTTGGCTGTTATTGGGCAGGGAATAGAACAAATCACCCAGAGGCTTTTAAGTTAGAGAAGGGGAAAGAAAAAAACAAAGAACAGAGAGAAAGTGTGGACGTTTTAAAGGGACTTTCAGTTTCAGGGGACATTTTTTATTCAAAGTTCTTTCAGGTTATGGAGCCCATTATTTTTTTTGTTTGTTCTTTTATTAAAAATTTCTCTGTAATTCATTTGGACTTCCTTGCCACCGGGCACAGACAGATAGCAACAACAAACAATTATACTCTGTATTTATCGCTTTATTCTGTTTTACAGCGTATCTCTGATTATGGAAACAATACATTTTTTGCACCTTGCTTTGGTTACTATTTGTCAAGGGTAGCCTTTATAAACAATATATTTTCCCATTTTAATAAAAGGCTAGGGCTGCATTAAGTGCGTAGGATGGGATTTGAAACAAAAACCCATCAGACTGCTAGACTAAGGTTACAAGTCTTTCGTTTACACGACACCGTCTTATGAGTTTAGAAAGCCTTCCATCTATTACATTTTCTAACCTTGCTATTCAAATGTAACAGACATGTATCTCTTTAATTAATGAACTAATTTCACTTCTTTCACCAGAGTATCTTGCTGTGTGGTCCTACAACCAAAGCGATTGCTGTCATAAACAGCAAGCATTGTGTACTAAATATCAAGGCTCTGAGAACGTTTTTTTCCTTACATATAATCTATTCCACTTTTCTTTAGCCTGTACTTATGCATATGTAAAGGTATTATTATGAAGGACCCAACATCCTTTGATGACTGAGGAAAATCTGGCCCCTTTGAAGTCTATGTGAATTTTGCTTTCAGCTGCAGCTGGGGACATTTCACCCCATCTGCCTAAGTCTTCCTAAGTAATTCACGTGTCGTGGGTCCAAAAGTAGGTGAATACTGTGTTTGCCAAAAAATGGCAGCCTCACTGGTTACTGCAACTAGATCCAAGCATAAAACCTGAAAGGTGACAGCAGATGTGGTAGATACATTCTCATACAGTCCTTTCCTCCAGCCCATCTACAGCTATCTGTATTTCCTTTCTGTCACACCTCCCCGCACCCTTATTCTCACAGTAGGGAAAAATTCATATTATTTGGGGCAGCAATCGTTTTGACTCCTTTCAAGGCTAGCCTGCCCAGCCGTGGCTGTCATTCCTGAGGTGCTCAGAGCCAATCCCATGGATTTGACAGAGATAGTGCTGAGGTCTTCCTGCTTTCCTTTGCAACTCTCCTACTCATTTCTTCAGATACCTCTTCTTTCTGCCTTGCATTAACAGAGTGGAACGTATAGGCCAGGGAAACTAATCTACTGTAGTAATATCTTAATTAATAATTAGATATAGCTTGTTCTCTCAAGGTTAAAATATTTCAATTATGACAGTCTTTATTCTAGAAAAAGGGTAAAATATCATGAATTGTGTTCTGAACCATCAATCAAGAGAGTAACAAAGATCAGGTGTTTAACAGAGTGAATCTTCCAACAAAACAAATGTATACTTTCAGAGCATGTTAGATGACAAAGAGTACAAATTCCCATGAACCACAGTAAAGCCAGGATTCCACCCTAGCTGTTCCAGCTCCTGTTCCAGGGCCAGGTATCTCCAGATGAAAACAGCTTCTTTACATATTGCCCTGAAACTTGTATGGAGGATGATCCTCTTCTGTGTGGATGAGGAAGTTAAGGAATGTGTATGTGTTTGCTTAAAAAAAAAAAAAAAAAAGTTCTTGCAGAACTCAATTTCTGTTGCAGACTGATTTTGTATGTGACTGGGTGGTTGTACGGAATTGTGTGTAGTGTGTTCTATTATTTCTTTCCCAGATTATGTCTATATTATTGCAGCTATTAACATCTGACTGCAAGTAGAGTTGATACTGTACAAAACCAGGCTTATGCATCTGACTTTAAATTCAGTACTAGTTTGGGTACATTATCATACCAGAGTCAGCTAATCTCATTTCGCTTTCACAGTGTTTCTAGATGTCTAGCTAAAGATTAAAACACTCATGAAAGCAGCTAGAGAACTTAGCAATCAAGATACCACTAAGCAAGTTTATTTTTGATCTGCAATATCATTAGAAAATTTGGAGGATTAGCGTATGTTACATATGGTATACATTTGTCTTTATTTTCTACATATTTATCTGAAAGGTTAATGAAAATGCAGATGCAATGGTTCCTTTATATGGGTTTACCTTCCATGAGTGCCAGTTTTCAGGCTAATTGATTATGTCAGAAGCTCTATAAATATCAATAGCATATGGAAAGGTTAAGCTGAGGTCTTCACATAACTGGATTCATACCTTTATTGATGGTGCAACCATTATCCAACCATAATGGAAGTGCTTTAAGTGTGAAATAGAGTAGAACGTTAGCTAATTTTCACCTATGACTGACTGGAGAACTGAGACTGAATGACTGACTTCTGCAAACTAAAGAACAAACGTATAGTGTATAATGTGTAGACTAAAATTAGTATTTTAAAAAATTAAGTATAATGTATGATAAAAGCTACGTAATCATTATTTTGCTGATTTTAGTTCAGTATTATTTAGGATGCTCTTTAATTTCCTCTTAAATAAACAGTAGTAGGCTGTGATAGAATAACAAATACAAATAAGGTAGTCGACATCATGCTATTCAGCTTTCGCTGACAGATATAAAGACACTTTCTTCCTTAGAAGAATATTCGGAGTCAGTTCTTCTAAAACGTAATTTGACTGTTTTGTCCTTTTTTGAGCATGTTAACCGCAATTTTCAGAACGCCTTTATTTTTCTCTGTTAGTTTTTCTCCTTTATTACCTCATTTTTAGTAGGATACAGAGGAGTCAATCCAACCCTTAAGTATAATTTCCCTGGTAGCTCTGGGTAGCAAGTTTTTTCTATGTGAGAGCAGTGCGGCAATCCCACCGCCACCGCTCCCCGGCAGATACAGTGGTGGTGCAGGAGTGGCGGGGTGGCTTTGCCAATTGCTACAAAGCAAAGTGGATTTATTAAAAGTTTGAGCAGTTACCAACGTCTGTTCCACACGTTGCGGAACAATTGAGGAGGCAAATTCAGGTTGCCACATGGAGTCATAATCCTATTTTCACACTCACGGCTGGACTGTACTTGTGATGGTTTGCCTGCCACTCTGTGCTTTCCTCTTTTTAAAACGATACGTTTTTCTGACAGGTTTTGCAAGAAGAGCAAGCCCTGTGCTTTGCTACAGTTAGAAACTACAGAGTAGTGCTTTGAAAATAAAATCACTGCAGATGCGCCAAACATTTCTAGCCAGCTGGCAAATGTAGCTAAATATCCTGTACATTTTCAGCTTAGTAGTCAATATAGTCCTTATTTGAGTAGGTGGTATGGGACAGTGGTTTGGCTGTTCACACTAGAAATGAAAAGAAATGTAGTCACTGTATTTCCTTTGCATAGAGAAAATAGATAGGAACTAATTGCAATTCATTACACTGCATTTTGCTCTGATAATGAGTATGCTTAGGCCTCAGAGTGTATCTGTATTTTACAATATAAATTTTTCTTAGATGTAACATAAAACAGCAATTAGACAGTACTGCCTTCTTTTGGTTTAGCAAGATTACTAGAGAGAATTTAGGAGAAAACCAGATATAATCAATTCCATCTGTAACATCTGTTTCTAACTGCATGAAGCTTCATGTGAGAGCAAAATTCCCGCACCAGTGAAGTCAACGGCAAAATTCCTATTGAGTTTATCCCAATTGATCAAGCTATTCCCTCAGGGGCAGACTTCTGCACCCTCACTTGCACATTCCACATGATCTTACCCAAATCAGTGTTCAGGAAGATATACTTCACTGTGACCTCTGATTCTCAAAAAAATGTGTCATCCAACTGATCCAGAGTGTACACCTATCTTAGAGAGACTGGTTTCTCCTGCAGTTGAGAAGTCATGAGTGACTTTATGCCAGATTTACTTTTATTATTTGCTAAGCATTGTCTGCAGCAGCCTTTGAACCCCAGCAGCTAACCACAAATGAGGTCACCCTGGTTAGACTATTAGCATGAGAAGGATGAACTGCTGCAAGCTGTGACATGTGCAGCCTGTCCTGTCCGCCAGCCTGGAGCAGAGGTGACCCCCATCATCCTACCTGTGACCAGCTTTGGTCACACTGTTGAGTGGAAACTGCGGCTGATGGGCCAGTTCCAATAGTGCAAATGCGGGAAACTCTTGATTAAGTGTATGGCTACAAATGCTTCCGCATTCCTTCTGCCTAAATTTTCATTGACCCTTTACAATGGAAAAGTGGAGAATTTACAGTGAACCCACATGGAAAAAGGAAAAGAGCTGCCCTTCCTTCTACTAAGAGTGGGGGCATAAAATATTTTAGCTTTTGACATGAATATAATATGATATACTTGATGATTGTTATCCAGACCAATGGAAAATGAAAGGTCAAATCCAACTCATTTTAGTCATGTAAAGAACTCTACAAAGTCAGTTTGACTAATGTTCTTCAGGGAGAGAAATTTAGCTTTGAGCATTATCTGGAGAGTAAGAAAGTGTAAAACCATTGCTTTCTTGGAATTGCAGTTAAGGACACTAAAAAAAAGATTTACTAATGGCTTTGAATTCCTTCAGTTAAAAAAAAGTGCTAGAGTTTGACTGAAGTAGCTGAAGACTATATTAAGGCCCAGATTTTCCTGGGGTCCAGCACAGCTTTAGTCCCAGTAGTAACACCATGTACTCTCAAGGCAAATGGCACCATGTAGACTGGGGCTTCATCCACTCCCTAAATGAAAAAAAGTTGCTGGAAAGCACATCTGAGAAACAAGACTACACGAATTATCTCTAAAAATAGCAGCATTAATAAAATGCTGTTTTATTAAATGCGCTGCTGTTTTCCATTGAGAAATGTGAAGGTCATGAGAAAAGTCACTGCTTTTTCAAATTTTGGAAATAACAAAGAGATTGCTATGACATGAATCCCGTGATATCTGGAAGCATCCCAAAATCCTTGTGAATAGCTAATACAATGCCTATGCTATTGTGAGAATGCTCCTGCTTAGGAATTGTGCTTAAATAACCTTGTACTACCCCAATTAGATTCACAACATACCTATATTGCAAAGGGCCATTTTCTCTCTCAATTAGCTGAAAAGGATTAGACACACTGATAGATAGTGCTAAATGCTAATAGGCCAGATCCTAAAGCCATTACACTGTTTTCATGTTGTCATTGTGCAGGCATTGATTTCACTGGAGTGACGAGGAAAACACGAATATGAACATCAGTATGCAGCTCAATATTTTATGGGTTTTCTTGTCTTTGCTTTTAAAAATATTCTCCCTTTGCTATTCTTTAGCCAGAAGAGCAAAGAGAGCAAGGTCCAGCTCCGACTTCAAAAAAAGGCTGAGTGACAGTACAGAGGCTTGAGGAAATACAAGTTTATATGTGGGATTTTTTATCATCTCTAATGGCAAAATTAAAATTAGTTCCCAATTAAAAGAGAAAAGCACAAGTACAATCTGAGAACAGCAGATAAAGGGTGGCATGAAGGGAAGATTATTAAGCAGCATAGTATAACAGGACCCCAGGTGCAGAAGGGCCTCATTATACTCACATTCTTGTGCTGCAACATACGGACGTATAGTAAACCAAAAAAAAATATTCAAAAGAACAGTTTTACACAGTGGCTACACTTGAAATGAGTACATGTTTTTTGAAGACAGACCATAACAACTTGGTTTTTACTTCCAAAATACAGTGGCACATTAATTGCTTGATCAGCCAAATGAAACTAAATGTAATTAAGACTAGTGTGGGGTTAATTTGGTCCATAATTATGTTATATAAAGTAAATGAAAATTGTTTCTTTCCTAAATTGCAATTCATTAAAATTACAGATATTAGAATAAGATACTATAAAATTACATGAAGCATGTACACATTAATAGCCATTAGTAATAGCTTGATATTTCTATCTAAGCAACAGTTTATTAGAATGCCAAAAGGTTATATTTGACAACTCACATGACTGATTTTTTCCTCATCCTTTCTGCTCCTATAAGAAATTCAGTCTTACTACACGCATAACATATGCCATGTCATATTTAAGCACGTTAGGCATATTAGTTTTAGTTTTAGATTTGTTTTAACAATAATATTTACTGTTCATTAAAATACTCAAGGTTGATAGCTTTATCTCTAGAACGAAGCACATCAACACCAAAGCTTCCAGAGCAAACCGATGCCACCTCTTCCAGCACAATACAGTGCTTTGTTTTAGGCACAAGAAGTTCTTGGTAGCAGGCAAATGCAGATTTAGGTCCTCTTGCCTTCAGCATAAATTTAAAGCTAAGCTCATGCTTAATGGTTTTGCTATGCTTTAGTAGCTTTTTCCAAGCACTTGAGTAATTTGCAGAATTGGAGCCATTGGCTCTATATACTGAAATCAATGGGTATGATCATGGTGTGCAGGGTCTGACCTGTACCTCTTATGAGACAAAATATCCCTAGGTATTTCTACAAAGACTTACAAACTTCAGGGTATCATATTTTGACCACTCTTCTGAATTGATTTCCCACTGTTTCTTTCTCTAGTGTTTTTCCTTTTGGGAACAAAAAATATCCAGTGGCAACACCTTAATATCATACAAAAAGAGTGACGAATCAACACTTTAGAAATCATAGCATCCATGTGATTTTTGATCTGGTGATCAATGATGGAGGCTATAAATATATACGGTATTTTCAGTTCTTAAATACGTCAGGTAACAAGCTACAAGCACAATACTAATTTTTCATGCACCCAGGATTCTCACTGAAGTCAAGGGAGGAATAGAAAATTCAGGATAAGACTTGTTATTAGGGTCCTGCTTCTTCAGCTCCGATATGACCCAATATAGTGTCAAAGATGTGAAAACTCTAGCTGCATTGCACAGCTGGATGTCGTATTTAACCACAAAGATTAGGATCTAATCCTGTGATTTCTGAGCATCCTGCGTTTCTGAAGTACTCAGTACTTGTAGGCTCAGGATCTTGTTATGTTCTTTGAAAAGCTGTGAGCAAGTGAGCTTTATTCAAATATTCAGCAATCATTTTCTTATTTACATGAAATAGTAAGACATCCTTTGTTAAAGGAAGAAACCACTACTATTGCAGTGTCTTGATATATGCCTTTGAATTACTTTTGTATGTAACACTCCTAGATTTGCAAACTTAAAATTTATTTTTAAAATAAGCTTAGTATCTCTCTGATGTTTGTAGTAACTCAGATTCAGGATGCTCAGTTGCTAGAATCATGTTCTTTCCAGCGACAGTAAATATATTTGTCTCTTAACCATAAATTGTGGTAATTGAGCATTTCATAAAAGTGGTTTATAAACTGATGATAAAAGATCGGCACCCTACAGTGTTGGTTATATTTGCACAAAACATTAAAACATTTTCATTTAATAAGCTGACCAATAATAGCATTAGGTAGAATATCTTAATGATGATATCTTATTTTCAACAAACTAAGAGATATGTTTTGCAATATTTAAATGAGCAAATCTCCCAGTGGCTTCAGTGAAAGTTGTGCTTGATTAAGGACTACAGAATTTTGACTTAATGATATTTTATCATTTATGCATGGAAATGTAGGGTGATAACAGTTATTAGCATTCCAGGTAAAGTAGCTCATGCAAACTATTCTGCTATTAAATAGTGAGTCACATTGTATTTAATATCCCCAAGTAGTTATGTATATTTAACAGGGAAATGACAATAGAAAAAACTAGATTTAGTTCAGATGTTGAGCTGCTATGTAAACCAATTATCTATCCTGAGGGAAACAGCTCTATCTACAACTACTTAGGCTCTAGGGCCTATTACATATCCTGGAGTGGGCTGTTGTTTCAGTTCTCAAGGGAATCTGCCACGTCACACTGGAAATAGTTGACAATAATTAGAAAGCCTGCTTCTGCCAGTACTGCACACATTTTTAATACTTTTCTAAGTGTTATGGGAGATAATATACAAGGATCTTAGAATTCCAGTCAGGCTAAGGTGAACCATGGAAAGGACAACTACACAATAGCCCCAAACTGGACTGTGACAGGCTAATTATTGTGGCTTCATTATTAAACCTCTTTTTGCATAGGTCACCTGGGAAGCGTAATTAAAAATGCATTATTGGTGTATATTTTTATTGAAGCAATTAAATTAAAAAGCCAAAAAAATAATTATTTGACGAGCAAATAATAATGTTGGTCAACAGCGTTTATCTAAGAAAGAGAGAACATGTTAGTGGTTCATTAGCAGTAAATGTGTTAACTGGAATGCTGTTTGAAAAATGAGCTATAGAACAGCTTTTAAATACTCAGATTAAAGGATTTATAATGTCAAGTTTAACACAGAAATTGTAGATAGTATTACATTGCCATGAGTAATAGCACCTTTAATCTGACTTAGTAAAATGATTTACTATGCACGGTGTGCTTTTCACAATTAGGCAGTTATATTTCTATCTAATATCGAACATCTATATCAGCCATATAGAGGGATATCAACACACATGTATGCACACGTAGGTGGACATACACATAGGATTATGAGTATTCTGTAAAACTGTCCAGCACCTGCTGCAGAAAAACCTTTTACCAATGCTGACCTCAGCCTTGCACATCCCAGGGAGTCGTCTTCAGCAGCTGTTTAGGTCTTTCTGCCACGGAGCCATAGGGATGCCCTAGAAGCATGAGAAGACGTGAGGGGACATCTCTGGGAAGGTGTTAGGATCACCATGCTCACAGTGTAGGTTTCCTGGACAGCAGCACGTAGATATACACTGCCTGGCAAAGTGCTGCTGTGCTTACACAAATCACCTGTACAACACATACATACATAGTAAAGCCAACTCTTTCCAGAAATGCTTGGTTGACAGAGCACACAGCTGACAGTGATTTCTCATGCGATAAGACAAGCCCTGTGCGTATTGTGTTGTCTGTGCTGCTCGGACTCTGTACAGGATGGATGCAGTAGGATGGATAGATGCTTTTACACTAGACTTGGTTTGTGGGCTGTGAAGTTATCAGCAGATGCACAAAGGGCATATTTGAGTCTCTCAAAGACAACTTCAGTCTTTCTCATACAGAAACCATTTGGTATTCCTCAGCATTGCTCACCACTGCTGCATACACTGCTCAAGGTGTGGATGTACCAGGGACTTAGAAGCAGAATGAAATTTTCTGTCTTCTATTCTGATAATTCTTGACTTTCTCTTTGTGTTGTGGCTGTCAATAGTCTTGCATGGCATTGCCAAAGGACTCATAAACCTCTAAGATCTCTCCTCTGAGACAAAGACCTCTTCTCATGTAGACATTCTTAAGGCTGTTTTCCTCCAAGTTTTTACCATTCGTTTCATCTGTTATTTTATTGCTGAGTTATTAATAAGACCTTTCCGTAACACTTTATAGATAGATTTAAGCCTGAACAGTTCTCGTTACCTGTAAACTTTGCTAACTCACTGTTTAACATTTTACAGCTGAGATCTCCAGAGGATTCTGCCAGTAATCATGCTTCTCTGTGAAAATTGACCACTTACTGTTCCCCTTTGTTTCCCTTCTTTTCACAAGTTGCTAATCCTGAGGAATACCTTCTCTTTAGCCCATGACTAATCTTCAAGTTTTTGTTTTCTCTAAGAGTCTTTGGTGAGGGATTTTGTTGAAAGTCTGTTGAAAATCCAATCACACTGCATCAACTGACTGTGTTATCCGTAAGCACATTGATGTGATCTAACAACTATACAAGATTTTGGGGCATGACTACTGTACAAAAGTTAATCTTGATTCTCTTCCCATACAACTACTGATGTTTTGTCATGGTCTCTACTTATTTACCTGATGCAGAAATAAACTTCTAAGGCTGCAGTTACTAGGATCATTTGCAAAGATTTTAGCGAAGATCAATGTCATATCAGTCGCATTTTGTTTCTCTGTCTCCTTGGCTGCTTTAAACCAAAGCACCATTACTGTTTGATTTCATGTATGAGTTCTTAGACAGCTTGGGTGAATACCATCTCACCTTGGCAACTACTTCTTGTCCCTATCTTCTAACACGTTCTATTATTTTGTCATATTGATACCAAATTTTGCCACAATTCCCCAGTTCCTTGCCTCTCCAGACTGACATTGGTGAAAGAGCCTTCTGATGTGTTTTTTAGGGCGTAAAAACCAAAAGAGTATTAGGTTGTGGTGTTTTTTTTTCTTTTTTTAGTGGATTTGTCTTTGAGTTCTCTTTTTACATTATTTTTGCTTTTTTTCTCTGCCTCCCTCAATTAAACTTTCAGATTTGGTACTCTAATATCTTTCTCTTGGCATGGTAAAACTTTGAGAACTTAAGGGTTACTGTAGTTCTGGGAATGAATTCAGTGTTTGGGAGACGCTTGGTTATTACTAATCGTAGACACAGACTTTAGCAGGCCAAGTTTTTTTGCTGAAAATATTCTTCCTTATGACCATCTTAATCTCTTTCTTCAGGTAGATTTTATCCCACCCTAAATACTGTCACTTTTTCACAATAGAAAATTTACAGGCAAGTAAACATCTACAAAAAAGGCCATTCTGTGCTCAGTGCTGTAAATACGAATGTATTATGCAGTGACCTTCAAAACAGCAAGGCCTGATCCTCCCCTCCGCGAAGCCGAGGGGGTTTGCTGAGGGCTCTCCTCACAATAGGACCCTGTTACAGCTGAGTGCTGAAGCGTTCTCATCAATAAACAAGAAGTGACTCTTTTGTTACTGCATTTGATTTGAAGACTTTTTCAACAATAACAAAGTATGTCTAATGGTTATATCCTTTCTAAAAATAATCTCTTCCAGACATTTCTCTCCTTCTTTCTCACTCCATGTTATATATGTATGTATGCAGGAATCTACGACTGTACTGAAACCAAAGATAAGTTTCTGCCCTTTTTTATAATTTTCATTCCTAACACGAGAGCAGAACTTATGCCATAATTTGAAAAAATGCCTAAACCTAAAAATGAATTAAACACACATAAAGTTCTGTTACTGGTCAGACTAAAACCCTAAGGGTTGCATTCTGTATTCAATTACACAAGTGTTACTCCCATTGGAGTCAGGACTGGAGGGCAGAATTCAGCCTGAAACTGTAAACAAGAAAAATCTGAACTGAGCTTGTACTTTCCTTAATATGCACTAGTATGTACCAAGATATTGTTGAATATAAGGTCTCTTATTTGGCAAAAAGGGACAAGAAAAAAAAAAATCAGTAGGCAACAGGGGAAAGACTTCTCCAGGATAGAATTTGCTGTCTAGATACTTTGGCACAAAAGGGTTTGTTGAAATGAGGAAACCCGTGTTTTGAAACTCCCAAATTGAGCTTGTTTTGACTTATGCCTCTCCACTGTGTCTTTCTCAGCCATGTGTCTCTGCAGCTGCACATCCTGTGCTGCTCTGCAGTTTCCTCACCCTTTTCTGACACCAAATCCAGACCCACTTCTTCCCCAACACCCACAAGAAGCAAGACAGCAAATAACAGTGATTTTCGTGCACTTGTTTCAAGGTTTGAAGGTTGCTTGTGCTTTCCTCATGGAATTTGTAGCTTTTTCTTTTGAAAGTGCTATTCTTTCTGAGATGTCACCTTCTGTGTGTCCTGACCCAAGCTTGCAGTCTGAGGGACTGTTTTTCGTGACAGTCTTACCACATTTTTGAGTACTGCAGAAATTTGAGCAGAGGATGCACACAAAATACAGGTGTGGTGGGAAGAGTTGCGTTTTCACAGTGGACTAAGACATCAGTCTGATTTCTGCATGTCTCCACTGCTTGGGAAGCTTCTATGGTTAAATAGACAAATGAGCCAGGCAAGTCTATATGAGGCATCAACTGCTCTTCCCTCTTGAACAGCTTAATGTGTAAGTCACATCTTGGTGTTAGAGGGTACAAAACTGGAGGCAGAAGAATGTTATGTTTCAAAGAGTTATATGTATGGCTAAGGTAAAATTTAAAATAAAGCAGAAATTATATGGAAAACAGAGCCCAGGACAAGGCTGACATTCATTTAGTTGCCACAGAGGATGCTGAACAGACAGTTGCCATTTTGGTGTATGAGTGGTCTTCCTGTCTCGTAGAATGGAGTCATTGTTGGCAGCGGCAGTCCCTCACGGCTGGGCAAAGGGCAGCGTGGGGGTGCGAGCCACCAAAGGCAGCGCTGTGCAGAACGGGGGCTTGCTGGGGAGGGCTGTGCAAAGTATCTAATCCTTGCTGCCAGGAAGAGTCAGTGCTGCAGAGGAAGTTCTTGTGAGTTGCAACAAAATGTATTTTTCCATCTTTTGTCGTCTCACATGTGAACAGACATACCTGGTATCTGTTTTCCAAAACAGAATTTTATCTGAAGCTTAGTAGAGTTATTAACAATGTTCAAGTGTGTTAATGAAAATTATTACTTCGATTTGTCTGCAAACACATTTGAAGCTGCAGTACAATTTAATATTGCTGATTTTAAAAGCCAGCTCTGGTAGAACTGATGTGTCTTGTGGTCACTGCTGCCTCCCATGAGAGAAGCTTGAGAGACCTTGCAGTGTGATATACTGCCTGGTTTACTTGGGCTTAGGATTCCTCACAGAAAACACCATCCCCTCTCCCAGTGAAACCGTGACCTACTGGCCCAAATAGCTCATCTGATCTCACTGCTATGATATCTTAGAAATAAATAGGACTTGTGCTAGCCATGCAGTGATCCTAATCTTTGAAATCTTTATACACCCAGCTTCATTCTGACATTAGAGAGGGTCTGGTAATCATGCAGAAAATGTTAGCTATCACTAATATGTGATAAAACTATAATAAATGTAGAAATTGATGAAATGAGGAGCAAATGATTATGGGCATTGTTAGGCAATGCAGAGGTTCAGGGAAGATGAACTTTACTTTTTCAAAAGTTCTAAAACTAATCCTAAAAGTTTAGCTGGCAGCAAGTGTAAGCAGGCTCTGGTTCTGAGCTTTTCTTCCTGGAAATAACTGGAAGAAAAAGTGCTTCAAATAAGGAGTAACTATTAAACTGCAAGTCAAGGGTTAATTTTTCTTTTCTTAGGGAAGCAGTAAGGCTGACTTTTTCCATTCTGCATTATATGTGGCATTATATGTGGCAGCTGCAACCTATTTCTAAACCTAAATTCTGATAGTTTATTGCCATTGTGGGACATGAAGGATTTGGTCCCTGGTCTAGAATTCCAGGTGTCTGGGAGATTTGCAAGAGCTGTGAAAAAGAGAAAAATGATGCAAATAATACATTTCTGGAAATATCATTTTGATTTTGGTCATCAGGGAAGAGGAATGGGTGATTCAGGTCACCTGCTGAACTGGCATTTCAGTGCTTGGGCAAGCAGAGAATCGAGCAGATAGAGTTGCCAGAGCCACGGGTTAAGTTATTGCTTTGAAGTGTGGCACTGCCATATAACTTATAGGTCTAAGTAGGCACTTAGTTCTTCCCAGGCTACCTAAGTCTGCAGTTTTCATTCTCAGTTATTTTGTGTCGTATTCATGACCTTGGAGACAACAGACAACTTTGTCCTGTTTTAGACTTAGGGAAGTGCAACAGGTCACACAGAATCACAGAATGTTAGGGATTGGAAGGGAAGCTGAACTGGAGGCACCATCTTCCAGCTCCCGAACAAATCAGCTGGTCTGTACTGGTGCAAGTCTGCTCAAGAGTCTGAGCTGCACAAAAGAGAGAGAAGCGCATACACACAATAGAATTTCTTTCTATGTCTACTTAATTGAACTATCATTTCCACAAATCTTCTGCATTTTCTCTTTTCAAATGCACAAGTATGCAGATTTTAAGGCAAAATGGAATACTACGATTATCTATTCTAATCTCCTCCTTTTCCACATAACATAAGCCAAAGAATTAATTCCTGCTTCTAGCCTTACAGCTATGGTTGAACTGAATATATCTTTTAGAGAAATACCCGATCTTAGTATTTTCTGGTGATGAAAAGTCCATTGCAGTCCCGACTTGCTAGTTCACAATGCCTAATTACCCACATTGTTAAAAATACAAGCCTTACGTCTAGTTTGAATTGTTCTCACTTCTGTTTCCACATGTTGGATCTTATGATCTCTTTCTGCTAGACTGAAGAACTGTGCATTTTTCAGAGTACTCTTCTCCATGTAGATAACTACAGATTTGAGAAAATCTGCTCTTTTGACCTCTCTGATAAGTTCAAAGTCTTACCTCTACTGCCTTGGTAGAAATGTTCAGATTCAGATTTGAGCAAGTAGCTCAGGCCAAGTTCGTGGTTCGGTACTATGGGTCTTTCCTTGCCTGACTCTCATCAAATAACTGTATTCCATTGTGACAGAGGCAAACACAAGCGTCCTGGATATTCAGTTAGCCTTTCTCACACCAGGGATGTTTGTACAGAGACAGACCTTGGGTATAGATGTGCTTCTGAGGTCAAGGGGGAAATTTCTTGTTTTTCACTCCTTAACATGTGTATAAAACTCAGCAACTTCCAAGCTCTAATTACAGAGATTAATTTACTAGCCAAGGTGACATTTTGCAACTTTCATCTGTGCCTGTGTCTTGGGCTTACTCTTTTGCTAGTTTTGTCACAGGAATATTAAGAGGGGACAAATTGCAATTATACAGTCATTAGTGGTGAAGCTCAAGAACATCAGATCTAAAACGTCCTAAGAAGTTTTTGGATTAGAATGAGTAGCAGATTCATCCCAAGCTAGACACAGAGACTGAGTCAGTAGAAGTATGGCACAGATGATAAAGGTGTGAACTCATCAAATTAATAATGTAACTTTAGCACCAGCATTTCTAATCTTTACATTCATGTTTTGCAGCTTTTCAGTTGAGCTGCTAGCTCTTTTTTAAACACTCTCTGATTTTTTTCAACAGCTTCCTTAAAGTGTGGACAGCAGTGTTGGATTCCAACAGCAGGTGCTCCAATATCAGGGCAATAAAACCTTCAACTGTTTTCCTTTTTATTTCACTGCATCATATCCCTACTCATAGCAGCCACAATGGCTACTCAGAAACAACATATATTCAGCTGTCTGCCATGAACATAATTTCTTTTTTTTTTCTTTTGAAATACTGCCTTAAAATCTTACAGTCCAGAATTCTCTTCTTCTAAATATGGCATATATTTTCTTCTAGATGAACAGCCTTTCCTTGTCGGGCATTGAAGCACATATTTGACTGTGCTAGCTCTCTATACAATGCAGATCCCTTTCTATCAGTGGTCCATTTTTATCCTTATTTATCACTTCTCAGTCTTTCCTTTATATGATTTTCTTTTAGAAGTGATGGGACTAGATGCTTTCTACAGATTATTAATAAAAATATGATAATGTGGGAAAAAATTTCGTTGAGATCCCACTAGAAATATACCTGGTCAATGATAATACCCCACGTACAAGTAGACTTCAAGAGCCATCAGGCGATGGTTAAATTATATAATATGTAAAACAGTTATTTTATATAGTTCTAGACCCCCAATTAAAATCTTCAAAAAAGCACATCAAATGCTTCATAGATCTCACTATGTCAACAATATTGTCTTTATCAAGAAAATTTTTGTTTCATCAGATAGTTTGATAAGATCTTTCTGCCATTAACTGCAGTTGATCAACATTCATTAAATTATCTTGTTTAATTATTCAAAATAAAAGGAGTTTCACCCCACTACTGCTTGATATAAGCAGGACTGTAGCTTATAGTATTTTTGTGTATGACTTTTCATCATAGTATTGTCAAGTTTTACTAGCACTTATTGAAGTCTAAGCTAGGACTTATTGAGATCTGCAATCAGGCTGAGAAGAAGTTTCTATATCATCTGATTTCTTGTTAAATACTTTTTAACAACCTGACATGGAGAGGACATTGAGGTTTGTATGGCTCCCTCCAATACAGCAAAAGTAGTGTATCTTTTAAATAAAATTGTTGAATTCCTTATCCTTTACTGAGAGTTTCTTAGTGACTTGAAGGCTGAACTCTTAAAGTTGAAGTCCTGCAGTATTTGTTTAGAGACCATGGGTAATATTCAGAGTTTCTATGCGTTTAATTGTGTCTTTTTTTGTGGGGGAGCAGGAAGGGTGGTAGCTCCCACATGCGGGTCTCAGGCCAGTCAGGGGAAAGGCAAGTGATGAGAAGGTACCTCTGACCATCCATCCTCATCTTCTGAATCTTTCACTGTCTGTGAACGCTTGATCTGAGAAGCTCAGAAACATTGAGATAATGCCTCACAGGTGCCAATGTTGGACTTTTTCCTACTCAATTCCCGTTGCTAGCTCTTGCGGTGAGTTTTTATTCTACTTTTTAATAGTGACCTTGGTCTGGTGCTGACCGGTTTGCCCAGTCCTAGATTTCTCATCCACCTGCAGTGGTTTGGCCAGTGATGCTGTAGGACAGAAGCTGTACCACACTTGGCAAATCAAACTCCACCACCACAGTCTGGCCTAGTTGAACTACCAGAATTCACAAAGGAGCAAATCATAACTATTCTTGCTGTTACTTATTATTCTCATTTCATGGACCTTTCATATCTAGTCTTGAGTAAAATCTGACATAGGTTGTGAGAAGCTGGTGCCATTAATATCTGGCACGTCTCCATGTGCAACTGATAGGTTCGTGGAGCTGTTGCTGGAGGGGTCTACTGCATATTGTTAGCTCTGACCTTTTGCCTCAGGTCAGTATAATCCAACATACTACAGATACATCAGAAGCCATTAAATTTATTCCACACGGTTACCTCTGTAGTAAAACCAATAACTTCTGCTTGACTTGAGTGTAACTTCCTTGAAAGTATCTAGTTTTGATGTGAATATACTAAAATCTAGTATTGGAGGATAGTTACGTTTTTTTGTTTTATAGTTTCTTACACAGTTGAATTTGTCCAGCTTCCACTTGCAGTCACAGCTTCTTGTTTGGTCTGTCTACAGTACATTGAAGAGCTCTTTAGTGTCTGGTTTTCTCCCTATAATCAAATTTGACACCTCAAACTATTGCATCCAGAACAAAATCCATCAATAGAGGTAGGAAATTATCAGCACCTTTGTTGTCACTCTCATCAGAGAACAAAAGATAAAATGAACATGGAGGTTCAAATAATAAAATCTGTTGAGCATGTGGATTTCTGCAATGTGATGAGGGCTGATGTCCTGCTCTCAGAAAGCCTGAAGCAACATTATCATGCTGAAAATTACTGGTACTGAAACAAAGCACTTCACTTTCAAGAGCAGGCGGCCTCATAACTCTTGCATGCGTGGAAGTGCCATATATATATTGTGTAAAATAATTCAGCTCTATCTCATATGGCTGGTATAATTTTAATTGCATGGTAAAATATGACAGTATTTCTAGAAGAAAAAGATAGCTGGGAACACCTGCTTCCTTATGTTCAGTGTATAAATTTGTTCATTTTCAATATGAACGGCTTGCTGAGGAATCTTAGCTATACAGGTCTAAGAATTGCCCTTACAATCTGATGAACCTATAGAGTTAATTCACTTATTTATGTATTTACTTCTTTATCTTCAGAGTTCTAGTAAGCCTTAGCAAAAATCATTAAAAAGTACCATCCAATAGTTTTGCAAGGGAAACTGGTTTTGAAACCTTTCTGAAAGATAGCAACATCATTGCTGCAGTTTGCCCTGTTTAAAACAGGTTGGACATAACACTTGAGAATATGCTGTAGAAAATAATCCTGTATGTTCATGAGAAAGAGCAGAGAATATAGGGAAGCTCTTGCTTTTATAGTTTTTCAATATCATCCTGAGGTCACACAGTTCTCTGGAATGTCTTTCATATTGTAAATCAGGAAAACTGGAAAAATGAAAAAAAAAAAATGTAGTCTCAGATACTTCTTTAGAATGAAGCGCTGGCCGTCACCTGTAAATATACAGTGCTGGAAGCTCCTGACGGCTTCTGCAGTCCCTGAGATGGGGCTGGACCCTCAGCACTGGTCGCCTCTGTGCCAACAAAAAACAGCCACAAGTCCCATTTTTCCAGGATTCCTGTGTCATTCAAATGCCACAACTATAGTGACCTCAGCAGGGGCAGGGGATCTGTAGGAGAATATGACTGCAGCATCAGGCGTGCTGGAGGATGAAGGGTTAATCTGATCAAGGACTTCAGGTGTTGCACTGTGTGCTTGCTCACAGCTTAGACAGGATGACTGGAATAGTCACCACTACAAATACACAATAAATACACACATATATATACATTTATATGCACTAACAAGTGTGCAACTTGTTCTTGCAATATGTACAGTACGAATTGCTAAATGCACTAAGAATACATAAAAATGCATTATTCAGCCTCTAAAAGGAGGAAAATGAGTAGTAGTTGTTTTTCCCCCACTGGTTTCAGAATTTTTCACAATAAAATCTGCAGCTCCACATACTGTAGACCTGCATTTTCTCAATCTGACCACTTTGCATGGAAAATAAAACCCAGAAACTCGTAAGTCACTTCTGGTCTTAGTTGAACAATACAAGCTCATTAAAACTGAAAATAGTCCTGCTGAGAAATGCGGAGCAAAAGGCACACAAGGAATGCTCAGGAGCTCACTGAGGGCCGGGCTGTGTGCGGCAAGCAGCAATAACACGAAGGAGGAGCGCTGCTTCCCACGGGAGCAAGTCCTGACTTGGACACCTTCCTGCACCCCAGAGGAATTCACTCTGCTGTAGAAGAGTGCCCGCAGCATTGATTACATCTCCCCATCTTCCCCAGCCTGTGCACCCCACCAGCTCCATGGGCAGGGACAGCTTCTCTGTGTGTTCTACCTGTTGGGGCTTTATACTTGGATACAAGTGTAAAACTTGCCCGCACATTAGGCAAGATCACAGCTGGTCTTGAGAAATATGTCTCTCAAAATGCCAAAATAGACATCACAGACAGAGAAACAAATGGGCAACAGCAAGCTGCAGAAAGGAAGAACCCACACTGCCAGCAGAAATAAGTGATTTCCATTCACCACTGGATTTACTTTTCCCTCCTCGCTTTTCTTATAAAAGACCATCATATTTCTAGTAGCTTTCAAGTCGAACTACACACAGCCTGAAAAGCAATACAACGAAGTATCAAATTCTTCCTCTCTGTCAGTCTCCGGGTGGGTTTCTACTCGCTGCATGCAGACTCTCTCTGTAGTACAGCTCCTTTGACAGTAGAGGGCACTTAAAATATGGACAAAACAAAGAAATGCCTTCTGAAACTTCCCTCAGAAAGCTTTTGTTTAGCTATGTGAAGGCTTCGATACTGTCAAATGTTCTCCAGTTTAAAATAAGGAGATTTTTAACAGTGTTTGACTTTGTAGATTATTTAATATCTCTGCTTTAAACAAAATTTCTGTTTCAGGCAGGTTTTAGCATTGCAAGTAGTCTATTTAGGTCTGTTTTTGTCTGGTGTGCTATCAGCAAAGCAACAATATTTTATTATTTTGCTGACACTAGGAGTAAAGGAAATCTTTTTTCCTTAGAAAATGGTCGAAATAATTTTAGTAATATTTTAGGTTAGTCTGGGGTCAAGTGAACCGATTCCAAAATAGGGAAACTCAATTATACAAGTGGTACAGAAGAAAGATACTTCAATGAAAATCTAAGCAGCGAAAGAATGTGTCCCCTTACTGCATTTTGATTCTTCTAGGACAAATATGAAGCTTTCATGACTGCTCACTTCTCTCCCCTGAAATACGTAGAAAGATTTGGACCTTCAGGTGACATGGGATGTCATTGATATTTGAACGTGAATGTTACAGCTTTGCTCATAGTCAAATGATATGTTTCAGTTGACCACATTAATAAATCTACTGTTGAAGAAGACTGTACTTTACACCTGTACAAACTTCAACAATAATCCTATAAACTTAACCTCAACTAAATTGTCCTTAAAAGTCAGTGGCATTTACTCATTTGAGGTGCTTATTTCAGGATCAGGCTTGCATGGCATATTTTCTGTCACTTATGGAATCTAGTAATTGTCACAGTAATTGATGAGAAAATTATGTCATATCTCACACTGTTATATGAGAAAACATAGAGAGCAGATACTGTAAGACAGGACAAAATAGGCAGAAATCATCTCGTCCTGTAGCTATTTGAAGGTGTTGGATCAGGTCCATAAGTGGAATAAACTGATGTAGCTCCAGTGACTGAAATGAAACTCTGTGGATTTACAGGAACTGAGGAACTGGTAAATTGTCTGTCAAAACACAGGAGTCAAACAGTGTGGGTGGATTCTGGTTATATTAAATTACTGTCAGTGTTCACAGTGCTTTGAGAACAGGCTAAGGAGAGGACCTTCTTTTCTAAACTTTCTTTCATATATAGTAACACAACATTTGAGTGGCTCATTATTTTGTTTGGCCTAATTTGTGGTATCACTTGTAGTACTTCTACAACTTGAACAAAACCAGCAGATTAATATTTTTGCAAGCATAATCTGGTGTAGCTGCACTGATCTACATAAAAAAATTACATCAACAGAGAACTTGATTTAACGAGGCCAAACATATATCCATCAGCTAAGTTTTCTCACTTAGCTTATTAAACTCTTCTAATGAGGCACCTTTAGTGACTTTTGGCAGGGATGGTGTCTTTGCTTACCAAAATCCCATCTTGTCCTCTGTCTGAACTACCAATAGGCTTCTGCAGAGAGAGTGGTTAGCAGATATTCATCAGTTCAGCCGCAGCATGGCTACAATTCACGTAATCATTCTATAAGAGGATAATACCAATGTCATATACTTGGATGCAGGATTTGTGTGCTCCTACCGATGTAGCTATCAAGAAAACAGACTAAGAGGAGAAGCATGGTTGATCACCAGTAGGAGAGGGAGATGTCAAGAAGATGAAAGTCTTGGTTGTTCCCTACCCTGTTTGCGTGAGAGGGATAAGAGGTTTTGGAAAGCCTGCCACACCTGCTGTTACCTGTGTGCATATGCGTTTGCAGTTCCTGCCCACAGGGCTCTTGTACCCTGTGTATGAAGGCCCCTTCCTTCTCGCACATCGTTTCTACCAAAAAAGTAGCACAAACTTACTCTCTTCTGTACATCCTGTGAATCAAGGGCACTCTGTGAAGCAGAAATAATTGTCATACATACAGCAGAAACCAAACACTTGTTTTCATCGCCATTTCCAAAGGCTGAAGGAGCATGGTAATTACCTAAGAACTTTCCATTTGAATACTAGAACAACAGGAGAAAGCAACCGGATATCAAACCCATACAGGGGTTCTCAAAGGTTCCCCCAGATGCTTACTCCTACTCCCTTTTACTCAGTCTGAATGCTGCTTATCACATGGTTAAGATTCAACTCATAAAAACAAGTCTCAGCAATTGGAATTTACCCTTTGACTTTCGTCTCCCCCCCTTTATTCCCCTGCTGTGATGCACAAGCTTTGTCTTCACCAAACATCACTGTTACACTGGTGAAAACTGCTTTTTGCACAAGTTCGAAAACTCAGCAGACAGCATGGGCGGAAGCATATATAGATATAAAAATATATATGTAATTGTTGTCTCCTTACTGCACCCAGAGAAACATCAGAATTTTCTGAGTTTTGCCATTTTACATGCAAATATTTTTGTGCAGTAATGCACCCAGTGAAGACAGAAAGCTGAAATGTTTCTTTTCATTTAAACAGTTTTTTGCGCTGTGCATAGGCACGTGCATGCCCATGTGGGGCCAGGAACAGGTATCACCCTGCTCCTGGTCTCTAAACTTCTGCGTGGGGTCACCATGGAGAAACAGTACGTCTGCTTATGCTGGTTATTTGATGACATATGGTAATAGTTGCAGCGTTAGAGCTGAATGTGACACACCACCACAAATTAAGCAAAATAAACCTTCTAGCCTTTCCCCCTACTTCTCCATTTAAAAAAAAAAAAAAAAAAAAAAAAAAGGTGTTTTTCTTTTGTACAGTGAAGAGCCATTATAAGCTGTGGAAAAAAAGATACAGCTGAGTGTTTCCAGTGCTTGGTATCTGTGCATATGTGTTCAAAAACTAACCAGACAGCCAGATCTGCATTGGTAAACAGGGCACTACATACACACAAAAACACGTGTTCAACAATATTCAACCAACTTTTAAGTAAAACGGATACCCTCAGACTAGAAGCTGAGCCCGGTGTTAATCTATCAGGCGTGCAAGAATAGTCTGTGGCGCAATCTGAGGATAGCTCTACTGCACAATTATGAGATTATATCCTCTTTAGAGGGTATAATTATGCCTCCACTATATATCTTATTTAGAAGGCATAATGCCTCCCCCCTGAAAGTGAAAAATCTAGTACACAGAGATGCAGTGATTTTTTTTCTTCTAGCACACAAAAGGCCGTAAACATCCAGAAAGCTTTTGTGTGCAGGAGCTTTGGTCTCCAAAGAACAAGGCTGGACTTCTGATATGTGCTTGAAAAAAAAAACAAAAAAAAAGCTACAACCTTTGTGACTGTTGGTGAGAGGAAGCCACGTCTTGTAAAGAGTTTCTCCAGATTCATTTTCACAGGTGTCTTAGTAATGACTGTTTGACAGCTTAAATTAAACATGCCAGTCAGTAGCATCGGGATTTTTCCTAGCCATAATAAAATTGAAGACATCTTTTTAAGCAAACCTTACTTTGTATTTAGCACCATTAGCTACCAATAGAAATAGGTACAGGTGTTACAGACTCAGGAGGTATAGTAGAGGTGGTATTAAGGCAGTGGAACATTTTACCCAGAAGGTATTTGACAATTTAGATTTTTCTTTCCTGTTTCGGTGTACTGCTTAATCTTTCCAAGCTCAGATAAAATGATTGTTCATTTTGGATGATAAAGCTTATTACTACTGTCTGGTGTGTATGATGACCACTTAATAATATGCATCAGCATAAGGCAATAGCTCTTTTTTAGTTTGTTTTCAAAGGTGGTAAGGAATCCCATTGCTATACTCTTTTTCATAGAGCTGAAGTTGCTACAAACCTAAAGATAAATCTGCAAATCTATGTGGCTATTCTTTATCATTGTCACTAGCTTAGTGGTGGTCTGCCATTTTTCTTGAAAGCCGGGCACCAACTGCTGGCCAGAAGTATTTTTCACAGAATTCTTTGTACTTTAAATAAACTACTGCTTCAAGAACTGCCAAGTGTTCCTCATTCATCTTCAGGACACAGAGCTTCATGTATATCTTTGCAAGCCTTGACTCTGTGAAATGTTTGTCTCATCTCTCTGCCATCTATAGCAGTCTTTGAACTCACTTCAGGTTTATTGATGGCCTTGACTAAATTAATGCAGATGTAATTTTTTTTAAAAGGTTTACACTATGAGTAATCATATGCAAAATAAATCCTCATTTAGAGAAACTCATCGTATATTCTCCTCTTGTTCTAAAAGGTCTTTCTGGATTCATACAGTAAATGTTGCTTGGAGTGTAGGGAGGGGGAGATTGTTGTTTCCTTTGGCATTTCTCATCTTAAAGTGGTAGGAGAATATGCATCTGCTTTTCCCTGTGGAGGGGGGGATAATATGATAACCTTCTGATTATATACATAAGCGGGAACTGATCATCTTCTCTTGTGGTTCGTTTTTAAGGGCAAGTTCCAGTTGGATTGTGCTAATGCACATATTCATGAATCTCTCCAAACAGGATTCACTGCTCTCCAGGGAACTGTTGAAGTATGCATCATTGTTTCAATGAAGTATCTTCATTATAAAACATAGGGACTATAAAAGGTGAATACCATTTGCCTTGGCCTAATATAATCTCTAGTTTGACTTTTTCCCACTATAGTGATTTTTTAACGGAATCAGAGAGAATAAAATGAGACAATTTCAGATGAAATATATGAAATTAGGTACATGTGCCTTGATGAACAGAGTATTTTATTTTCCATTGTTTTACTGAAATAAGGAAAAATTAATATCAGTGGAATAAAAAAGATCTCTAGCATCACATAGCTGATTCAAAGCAGCTCAGTGGTGACTTTTGGTCTCCAGAGATATAGTTTCCTATGTTAGTGCATTAAAAAAAAGAGGGTATAGTAGGCTACAATGCTGAGTAAATAAATATGTTTAAGATTTGGGAAAGAAGGCAAATGTTAGAATCTTTACTGGAATCAATCACAAAAAGGATTTTGCTCATTGCAAAGAATGAAGTGACATAAATGTCTCTATAGACTTCAAATTATTAGTCAAGTTTCATGTTTTTTTCACTCTATAATTATTTTAAAGGGTCCTGCACTTTCATTTGTTATAAGATGCACAAATAGCAGTTAACATTGTGTTTAAAAACACTGAGGGAAAAAAGAATGTTGCAGTATTATCTGAAGAGACTTCTTAAGGCAGGGAGCATTACAGTGAAGAAACACAATCCTATAAACAAATACTTATATGTTTATATTCATATACTGTTTACACAGAAGAAAAGTTTTTATGTAGCTTGCAGCACTCTAAGCAATGTATAAACAAAGAGATGGGCATGATCCTTATTCAAGGAGCTTGTGATCTGAAAAGGGTATAGATAAGTCTGTTCAGACAGATATAATATAGTATGTAGGTTGAAGGTCCAGTGTTAAACGTATTAAAATCATATTGGACTGTTCTATTGTTTTGCTTTGTGTTCTAGAAAAAAATAACATGGTATTCAAGGTAAAATACTGGCAAAGATATCTAGCTCTGGATGGCCTTGTGACTTCAGGTAGCTCCGTGTTCCATTAGAAAATGCCTTATATTTTAGTTTGTTTTCACAGTGTAAAATTCATGCCCAAGTGTAGGAGCAAAACATAGCCTATGGCCCACTTAAATTCCACTCAAGCTGTATTTGGAAAGCTTAAGTGGGACTTATACAGTGAATAGGACTTCTCCTGGCACTTTGATCCGTGATGGATTTCTCTTGTTGTACCAGTGGTGACACAAGTCATGTGTTCTATAATGACACCAGATTTATGAAAACCTGTCATGGTCAAAAGCAGTCACATGCACACAAGCACACACACACACACACACACACACACAAAGAAATCTGGTGCTACATCATCAGCAATGTTAGAAGAATTAGACATATTTCACAGTTTGGTTCAACGTCACCAGGTCTCTGACAACAGATAGCTGACATTCATAGTATGACTGGGAGTTTCCAGCCATCCCCCTCCTCCTTCTACTCCTCCAAATTCTGTTTAATTGAGTATGTTGGCAACCAGACCTTGAAATATGCTTTGCTGTCAGTTACTTCCTTTTAAAAGGCAAAACATCAATATGAGATTCTATACCACTTTGGTGATTAGTGTGTTTGCTGGCAAACTGGTGCCTGCAGAATATACCCATGCTAGCACCATGTAATAATATCCTAGAAATCCTGCCTGGGGGATACAGTGCATCATTCGTTAGGGAATATGTGAATATATTACATAAATGACTGTACTATATTCATATATATATATAATTATATATAATAGCTTTTATATAGTCTATATAACATATTCTGTGATATATCTGTATAAATGAATAATAACATATCTATATTGTATCAACTATAGTAAATGTATAATTATATAGTAATGCATGTGTTTGTATATTTAATATTAACATATAAAAATGAATACATTCAAAAATATTTGAATTTTTTGTTTTCCAGAACTATTTCAACTTAATGATTTAAATTCTAAGTTACTCTCTTTCTACTAACAGAAATCAGATAAAATTGTATTTCTTTCTCTTTCTGGATGAATAAGTCATATGTGAAGAAGCCTCTTCAGTTTTGCATGTCACAAAAAAGGAAATGGCTTTGCAGAAAGCATCATTCCTGAGAATATATCCACTTATGCCATACTTGGAGCATCATGTCAGTATAAAATCCAATGACAGGGTCATGTGTAGCATGTAACATTGCTTTGGGAAAGTTGTGCTTAGAACTTTGTCTTCTATAGTTATAACTTGGTTGGGTATTATTCTGTGATTTTTAGGAATTTATTTCCATGCACTTCCTAATACTCTGTCTTATCCCATCCTCAATATCTGGAGTAGGAACATAGGTGTAGGTATTTAAAATTTGGTTTTAAGTTTTCTCCTAAGTGAATAACATTTCCTGCATGACAGAAAAAGAGTCGAAGCAGAATAAGTGTAATTTCTTACATATAGTTGATGTATAGTGTGGCGAACACATATCAGTGCTTCACCTCCGTTACTCCAGGACAGAGAGATCTAGTTTCTAGCTTTTGTGGAAATAATCCAATCTATTTGGATCAAGAGATTGGTAGAAAACTATGCCTAGAGACAAAGAAGGGAGGAGCTACAAAGGCAGCTGATTCATCTACCTCAGAAGATGGCTGGTTATGGAAATGCCGTTTGAAGGAACTGTAAGGGAGGAAACTAAATGACAAAAGTTACTCAGAAGTACTTAAAGAAATCCAAGGATAATCTTCTGTGACTACCATAAGCATCTATGTTATTTGCCTCTGTGCCTATAACACAGCTGCCTGATGTTTTTACTTTCTGTTTTTTTCTGATATGTTGTATTCATCTTGTTCAGTAAAAAATAACTTACAAGTAAAGGCTTTCATTACCAAAGGAATGACAGAACAATATAATTATCATGTCAGGCGACAGAGCATTTTGTAGTAACCCAGTAAATAATTTATGTCATTGTTGTATGTTTCTTGATAAAAGTTACTATTTTTAAATGCACATTAGTGTCATGAAAATATCATAGCAGGTTGCAAGATATATTTTACATAATGATAAGATGGGCATCACAGAAGGATTCACGTGCCTTCAGAAACAGGTAAGACCCTAACACCATCGGTTGGGTTTGCTGGGTGAAATCCTGGTTCCATTGAAAGCAATTCTCCCTTCGGCTTCAGTAAGGTGTGACTTTCACCCACGGTTTTCACGTTGGACCATGGGACTTCGCTAACACAAGTCATCAAAAAATGACTTCTGGTTAATCAGGGTTTTAGTACAGATCTGATGGTCTGAGAGATAAAGTAAATCAGTGTGGATCAAACCTGTTCTGAAGGGATCTTAAAGGTCAGGTTGATGGTTAAGTCTTTGTGATTGCTTAACTCTTCAACTCTGTGTAGAGACTTGCTGATTATAGCGCTGGGTTTGGAGAGGTGAGTAGGACTGGGCTGAGTCCACCAGATTAATCCACAGAGGTGACTTCCCAGTGCTCAGGTATTAACTTCTCATACAGAATCTAAACTGTATGGAAGGGTCCTCATATCTCAGTCTTAAAACCAGTCCTTCAACTGTTAGAAAGCTTTGTTGGAAAAATAGAGACAGACTCAATTGCGGTGACATACTGACTGTATTTACCACATCAAGTACAAAAGCCTCCCCTCTTACGATACTTTCAGCTGATTAGCATGAGATTCCAGGAATGTCCCACGTTATAAAACAAAAATCAGATCTTATTCAAAAGTTGCTTTCAGAGAAGCAAAATCTTTTTTCATGGAGTAGCTCTGATACATTTGTATGCTAAAAGAAACTGAGTGGGGTGTTATTTTGGATTGCCTACCTTCACTTAGCAGAGAAGACGAGGAATACCACTATAAAAACAAAAACGACAACAACAACCAAAACCTAAACAAAACAGAAAATTAAAAAAAAAAAAAAANAAAAAAAAAAAAGAAGGAAATAAATTAAAAAGAGAGAGAGAGAAGAGACATTTAGGAAAACAGAACAAAACAAAACAGCAGTTTAAATTAGAGTTGTTTTCCTTTATATATATTCTCTACCTCTCCCCATCTCTCTAGAAGGCCAAAGCAAGTCATAGCTGTAGGGCTTTTTCATAAGTCATTATTCATACAAAAAAAGTGACACATATTGGCTATTTATTCATCTCCTTTTTGTCTCTCTCTAACTACAGGCAGGATTCAACACAGTGTATACAAACATGTATATAAAAACAATTTGAGATAGATGCAGGCAAAGCTACACAACATATTCTTGCAAAGAAATAGAGAAAAGCAGCATGCTAATATAGCAGTGCAATCAAATATAATTAATAAATAATATTTGCACAGATAAATATAAATGCTCTGAAATTTTTCGCAGTACAGGAAGATGAAGGAATCATTCGTGCTACCTCCTGTACCAGTAGAAAGCATCAAGCAAATCCCTTCCAGCTGGAGTTGGGTCTTGTAATTTGCTGTTTGCACATCATCTATTTGTGCTGTTAGGTCAAATAATAAGGTGTGAGCTCCTAATGGCTCCCTTTTCCCTCTGGGAGCAGATCTTTTTTCTTATATTGTCCTATTAAAAGTTGCGTTGATGACAAATAGGTCACAGATATAAAAAATAAATACAGTTTGTTGCTTGAAAGCTCCATCTGGTTTATTTGGCATGAAGTCCATTTGATGATTAGGACACAAGCTTCAGTAACATCAAAGTATGTGTCTTCTTTAAACTCCTTGAAAAAAGCAAGCAGTATCTATGTATCACATACGCAACCATATAATGCTTGTTGTTGGTTTTTGTTGTTGTTGTTGTTGTTTTGTTTGTTGTTGTTGTTTCTTTGTTTGTTTGTTTGTTTTCCATATGAGTAAATCCATTTAAATAACAAATTGGACTGCGGTAACTATGAAGTAAAAAAAAGTATCAAGTAAGGAGTTCATTTGACACTGTTTGCAGGCATCGGCTCACATGGACAGAGCTCTAAAGCTTTGTATAATCTTTTAGATTTTCAGAAACATCATTTAATCCGCAGAAATGGCTGAGGATTGGTCAAAACCTTGTCTAGAGTGTCCTTTTAACTGAGGTAACACATCTGGAATGCGGAAGTCCAGAGCATTAAGAAAATAATAAGGAAAAATAATAAACAACATGTTTTGAAATCACAGGCAAGGTTAATTCCAAGATTTTTAATTGCGGAAAATTCACATATGAAGAAGAAAACCTCTTTCTTCTCTTTCTTCTTCTCCTCTTTTCCTGTTTATCCTGCTTTCTGTCTTCATCCTGTAGAAAATTTTCATCAGTGGTAGGTCAGGTTAATTTACCTGTAGGTAAACAAGTGAGAGAAAAGCAGCTTTGGCAGACTTTTAACCTTCTTCCATTCCTATACACTTGTCTAGAGGAAAGAAAAAAAAATAAAAGTGAAAGCAAGTTAACAGGCAACTCTTTATCCAGAGGAAGACATATGGGTGAGAAGTTCCGCTCATCCTGATGCTTCCAGTCCCCACGTCGCAGAGCATTCCCTGCAGCCTCAGCTGGAAAAGTTGCTTTCTACTCTGCATTGTCACAGTTCAAAGCGATGGAAGCTTTCAGGTCTGTAAAGCACATTGAGGATGGAAATGTTCAGGAAAAAAGTTTCCCATGCCCATATAGGTAATTATTTTAGTGACTCCTAGAGTCACTTCAAAACACGCTAGACTCCTGTATATTTCTGTCCCACTGTATCATAATGAAAACCCATAAGTAAGAATGGAGAAGTGACATAATTAATGCAAAGGAGGAAAGGAACCCTACACTTCTTACTGCACTTTTCAGAAACAAGCTGAATATGCATTTTCTTATTCAACCAAATCACAACTATTACCTGAGTTTGACAAGTGTTTCAAAACAGGGAGTCCGAGATAAACTGCGTTACTTGTCTCCACTTGCCCTTGCTCTCTGCCTTTGCTTTCTCCTGGAATCCTTGTGAGGAGGAGGAATTTTGTCTGCATTAGACAGAAGCTGCACAAAATAGGGAGAACTTAGCCCTCACCACAGGGAGTGTGACATCCTGCAGAATAAGCACGGCCAGTGCAGAAATTCAGCTTTCATGGAATCCCTTGTAGTCTGAATCTGAATGTAAAGCTACTTTGCACAGGATAAAGCCAAAGAGAAGAGAAACGGCTGATAGAGGGACTGTATGCTTACTTCGGTGCAGTTCCCACTGCAAGCCCACGTATGCAGACAACTCTCTCACACGCACCCTTTGACAGAAGCTTGGCATCTCAACTGAAGACTTCATAATTAAAATAACCCTGTGCCGAAATTTGAAAGCTTTACAGACTTGGTTTCGTTCTGTTAACAGCATGGTTATTAGCAAGGATATGAAGTTCTTTGTTACAGATGGAAGGCTGGGAATGGTATGAAACTGTCTTTATCAAGTTTTCCAGATTGAATGATTTTAGACAGGGTGCGTGTCCTGAACATTTTTCTAGATTCCCACTTTCTGTTCTGAGCTAAATTATTAGAAGCTGAAGATCATTACATAAAAGCTGAGAAACCAAAACAACCAGTGCTAGACATGTTTCAGCCTTACCTTGGGCTCCTCTTCGGTCTGGTTAGAAGAGTGGGTGAAGGTTCCAACCAGCTCTTGCCTCATTAATGCTAGTTGGCCCATCTCTAATCATAATGCAACAAACTACTGTGGCTGCTCCCACAACCAAGCTATCAACATGCCCTTGTCATTTCAATTTTTCACACATATTCTTTGCTCCCCGCCGCCCCTGCCATGCCGGTGTACCATATCACACTAAAATCTCATCTCTGGAGCCTACCGCCATAGGCTACTAGTCTGTAATACAGCTCACTCTGAGAGATGTCAAGCAGGATGAAAAAGGTAAAATACAGAGAAGAGAAACTTCAGTTGGCCACCTCCTCTACCATGAAACTCTCTCACCTGCTCCTCACTTCGCACTGCGCTCCAGTCCAGCCCATGGGCATCAGGGTACGGCTTTGCCCCTTACCTGAGTGACCTGCAGAGAAAAACAAACTGTTACAGGGGATCTAAACATGAGAGAAATAAACAAACTGAAATTAAAAAAAAAAAACCAAAACTCCCTCTTTTTCTGCCATGAAAAACAAGAGCAGTTCACAGGTTTATTTTTTCTAAAACCCCCTAATCCTCATTTTCTCTTCCTTGCCCCTAATCTGTTCCCATTGCCTGAAATGACCAAAGCCTCACAGATTTCCCCATCTTCTTATCTTCACTATGACAGCAATGCTCATGCAAGCTGAGACAAATATGTAATGCAAATATTTCAGCAAATTATTTCTGATCACTCCATTCTAAGTTAACTAAAGAATCATGAAGAATATTAGTCTGAACAATTAGTGAATGAACAGAAATAATTATTTACTTACAGGTGTTTATATTCAGGAAATAAATAAGAAGCTAAATTTATCTGAAAAATCATTTTGAATTACTTGCTCATTTTCATCTATATGTACTCCAAGTCAGTGGTTAGAGCAATCTATGAGGCTTCCAGGTCTCCTGATCCAGCTTCTCCAAACAAAATCTGCCAGAAAAGTGATGACATGTGTAGTAAATATTTTTTCTAAAACTCAGACTGTGATCCATTTGGAGAGCTGAGGGTCTGGCTTATGCCCAGAGCATCCAATTTTCTAACCAATCTCATTTCAGTGGAAGCCAGGTATTTAAGGATGATAACTCTGCATACAGAGCATGTTTTATACATAGAATAAACTTTATCAGTGACTTTCTACATTGCAGAAAGAAACTTCTGGTTTATGTCTGTCCATTATTCTGAAAGGCAAGAAATCTTCATCTCCTGTGGGTGTAAGAAAATACAGCTTGCTAAAGTGCCAGATCAGACGTGGGTTTTCATCTCTGTCCATTTTCTCTCACATGAAAGACTCCTGGAGCAAGCAAAGCATGCTTTTGTTGACCAGCAAAGATCAAAAAGGCAGCTTATTTTTGTCCTTCGGCCACTAGACTGATACTCTCAGTTCTGTTAACATTCTGCCCCCATTTGAACTGGACACTTTGGAAGTATCAATAATGCAAGTTGGAGGGCTGCACTATCACTCATCCTGTATTTCCCTCTTCTTGTACAAAATTAAATCAAGTTGAAATCAAAGGAGACACAATCTCAGTCATACAGGCAGAAAATCTCCTGTAGCTTTGCAGCAATTCTCAGTGAAATATGTGAAAATATTTATGTTGGCAGCAGTGACTGATCCACATAGAGAGTGCAGAGTTAACAAAATACTTCCACCCCGTGGAGACATAAACAAAGTGTTGGAAGCCACCCATCATGCCATCCACCTTCTGCCCGCATCCTTGACAGGCACATCTCCTGAAACAGAATGTTGTTTTACAGGAACATCAGAAAGTGCAAAAGTAACTAATAAAAGAGTGACAATCCCACCGTAACCACAAGGACTAGGACCAGTAAACAGTGCACCCCTATTATTTATGAGTGAAGAGAATATATGTAGCTATCAGAGCCCTTTCTTAACATCGCAGATTAGGTCAAGAATAGATTCTGTAGGAGAGCTCAGATTATTTCTCTGTCTCAGACTATTTCCATGATGAATGTTCTTGCAGGATTCAGATGATTCAGTGGATCAAGAACAGAAATGTCAGCTGTGACCAGCTATGTCAAAAATTGTTCTCTACCTCAGCTCACTGCTGTATACTCAGAGTTCAACTACAGCACTCCTGGTACCTTTGTAATTGGCAGAAGAATTATCCCCAACGCATCTGTTGTCGAGTGTTTCCCTACTTAAAATATGTGTGCAGGAATATTTGCAGGTGAGATGCACATACACGTAAGAGGATTGTGTTGAAAACACTGTAAGAAGCAGTAAGTATTTAGCCACAGCTGAGTTCTCTCTAATTTGCTCCAAAACAGAGAAGAGTAACAGCATCTCTCCATGCTGAGATACATTTGATTACAGGATTTCTAAGCCAGTGAGCAGCCACATTGCACAACAGATGCCACACTGACTCAAAGCCGCTGCCCTACCTTGACATCCCAAGCAGCTGTCTGTAATGAGGGAAGCCTTCCACAGCCAGCCTGGACAGGTCTGCAAGGTCCTGGCGATTGGCAGCTCAACATGGCTCTGGGGACCTGTGTCCCCTGTGTGCCCCCTGACAGAGCTACCACCAGAATCCCTGCCCTCACCCCCCAGACAGGCTGCAACTGGATCTGACTGTCGAGGGAGTCTCTCGCATGGCATCCCTCTCCCCTGCACAGGCTGGCAATAGTTGTATTTTCAGAAGCCTCCTTGGCCCACTTGTGCAGATGTAATTGCTGATCACTGTGGAAAAAAGCTAGAAGGGATTTTCAAGGTACTTGAGCAAAACTTTTGCCTGATTTAAATCAAAATTCTGAAATCAGAACCTTTAAAGCCTGAAATTTAGCTCAATTTCCAGCTTTTATACATCCTTTAAAGAATGGATTTTCTCACTCTTCTTTTTTTTTTTTTTATTTTTTTCTCCCCCTCAGGTCTGTTTCTTTCTTGCAATAAGAAGGGAATCTAAGAATGATGAGATATTTGGTAATATTTTTATCCCAATGATAAAACCCTGCATCACTCTTTCATAGCTCTCAAGTGATGCTCACATGCATTTCAGTATCTTCTTATCATTTATGGTTAGTTTCCCTCTTTGGATAGATCATGCGCAGTAATTCTTTCCAAACATTTTTTTTGTAATATTCAATGGCACTGCATGCCTCCGTTTGTTTGCTTTCTGTTCTAAAGCAATAGATCGTTCTCCGTAGTGAAGATTCTATAGACAAGCAAAGTAAAACAAGCTTCTTTTCTCCTTGCCTCTCTTCACTCTAACGAGTGAATAGCTCAGATATACGATAAGTATTTGAAGGAATAATATAATTTAACCAATGTACACTGCTCAGTGACCTAAATCACCTGCTTTCATAGACAGTTGACATTATTTACATTCAGGCTTTTTTGTAGAGAGGCATTTTGAATGACCCTTCAGAATGAATATGCGCAATAGGAACACTCTACCCTCTGTATCTGCACCTACCACTTACGGTGTGCCTCTGGTTATCCTGCGTTTTTCAACCAGGTGTTTATAGCAGAAGAAAAAAAAGATGTCTTTTTTTTTTNATTATTTACATTCAGGCTTTTTTGTAGAGAGGCATTTTGAATGACCCTTCAGAATGAATATGCGCAATAGGAACACTCTACCCTCTGTATCTGCACCTACCACTTACGGTGTGCCTCTGGTTATCCTGCGTTTTTCAACCAGGTGTTTATAGCAGAAGAAAAAAAAGATGTCTTTTTTTTTTTTTT
>VWYH01010736.1:1405559-1500559 GCA_013399365.1 Pampusana beccarii
AAAAAAAAAAAAAAAAAAAGGCAACTGGCAAAATAAATTATTCCAAGCCTATAATTCTGCTAGCTTGCTTATATTTTTCTACTCCAAGTAGAGGTAACATGGAAAATTCTGAATCCAACTCACTCACCTGCAGAAACCTCATGCTGACTCCTGCCCAAGGGTTGCAAAGCTCCCATGAAGACGGAGGTTAAAATTGAGGGGTGGGGATACTACGTTTATCATCCTTAAATGTGCCTTAAGCAAAGATTTGCAAAACTCAACCTGATGCTGTCTGTCTTCTGAAGATATACATCTCCCAAGAAACCTGGGCTTTTAGTTTACGGGTCTCAGAAGAGTGTGAGAATATGATAGCCTGCATCTCTGTGGGGACCAATTGCTTCTAGATGTGTTTTTTGCACAAGTAGAAATGACTCAGCTTCAGTATGTGGAAAGCCTAGGAAACTAATCTGTGTGCTCTACCAATTCTACTCTCGAGCACAAAAACGCACACAGTTTCTGTATGTATTCTGTAATGACCGCCAGTGCATTGCAGAAATGTAGAGGTGGCTTTTACAAGATATCCAGCAATGCGAGGCTGCTACACATCGTATAAGATCCAAGCCCTTGCTGTGTAACCTCCACAGCCTTAATGATGTTCTTAATGGATATGTGGGCTGAAATTTATAGCTTCAACATGAGAGTTGAGGGTTGTGGTGGGATTTTTTATTATTATTTTTTTTTAATTAAATGAAGAAAGGAATAATATTCTGGAGTTATTCCAGAGGCAGCAGATATAGCTTTTTTCATTTTTACAACACTAAGGTAGTCTATCCCTGTTTTCTCTTACAACATCCCATTAAAGCTGTAAGCCAGACTCTGAGTCCCAGATAAACTAGCTTTGTATCAGAAGTATGGGGGGAGAGAGAGAGACTACAAAAATCAGACATAGCTTACCTTGAACTTCAGTGTCCTATCTGGAAAATGAAGATAATGTTCCTTTACTGTACAAGTCTTAATGTGCTACACAAAAATAGCTTTCAGGACAGGCCTAAGTTGTATTGTCTTTTTTAATAGGCACGTTTAAACGTATGTTTTAACCTCTCTCACCTTACCATTGCTGGATACATATAACAAACTGCTGGATGTAATCTGAGAACAAAGCTAAAGAGAAAGACTAAACCAGCATTTTAAGATCAGACTAGTTTATAAATGATGCTTGACCCTTCCTGCATGGTATACACTGTGATGAAAAGTGTCTGTAAAATGTATTTCCTTCTCACATTATCAAGTCTGTTTTTATTAAGGGTAACCAAATTAAGATATTTTTAAAATTCTCCGATCACAAATTAAAATTATTAACAAGTAAAAATAATTCCTTGGATCCTTTTGGAAAAACAGTGGTTCAAATTTTTTAACACTCACCGTGACATCTATTTATAGGTGCTTTGGGAATTTCACGTTTACTGCCAGGAGACAGACCAGAGCAGACAATACGGCCACACAAAAAGAAACATTTTCATTGACAGCATTAGAACTATCTTGCAACAGAGCTTCATCAGGTGTCAGGTTACAACTTAGTTCATTAGTTTCAGGTGGTTTAATTTTTTCAACTTCCACTTTTAGAAGTATTTTACATCATTTCACTCTAATGATAGGGTTTCATTTTAACTACTGGATATATCAATTTCACCACAGATTTTCTTCTTTTCCTTTTAACAACTTCAGGACTCAAATCACAACTCAAATGTCTCTTTGTTCTCTCAGCCTGATTTAAAGCAAATTGCCCTATGTACTACAGTAGTTTTGAATGTATTAAAACTTTTTAAAATTGTGAATTATATGAAATATTCTAACAGTTTAAGTTTAAATGATGCAATTAGCCAGTTACAACTGGAACTACCAGGCCTTATTTAAAATAATGAGGTCTGACAGTTATGGAGCCTGAATTATTCATTGATAACTAGCTTTTCCTCTTTTGCAAACCATGGCTAACATTAATAACAGAGGTGTAAGTGTGATAACAGAAGAGTTTGACATTGGGAATACAAATACAAAAGTGCTAAATTCTTCCTTAATTAAAATTACTATACTAGTAATATTTTCCAAAGATAAATTATTAGGACTAATATTTTACCATACATTTTAGCATTTGTTTCTGCAGCAAGTCATTGATTATAGTAACAGCGCTTGATGACTCATCATCCAGGAGAATACTTTTAAAATGCAGTTAATTTCTGTAAATGCATTATTTTAAGGATGTTACTTTAAAAATAAAATGCAGCATTTTCTAGTACGATTCTTGTAGTTACCTTACTTCTGAAAATACATACTGATGGCATGAATCCCTCTCTGTGCTCAAAGGTGTTCTATTTTCTAGTGTTCTTCATCTTTCACTGGCCCTTGCTGCTTCCTCCATGGTCGCTCCATCAGCCTCAAAGATAGTTGCTCTCTGTAGGAGACATGAACACAAATAAAATGTTATTCTTTTAACAGAAATACTAAGAATTTTATCTAGTGGCTAATATTTTTATGAAAGTCTTAATTCTCAGGAGCTAATTGCTTGCTGTAAGCCTATATTTTTTTCATTAGAATTGCTAAAACCAAACGAGAATCTCCACATAAACCAATCTAACAATAATGTACATGTGTGTCTCCTGATTACTCAGATGTTCATATGTATCTGGATTGTCTTTTATAGAAACAAACCAGAGTTTATACAATTGAAATAACTACTGGTATGTCCTCATTCTCTCTCAAAGCAAAGCAAATGAAAGGAAAAAAAAAAAANAAAAAAAAAATAAAATCTGGAAGTAGGACATGCTAAAATAGTGATTCATCTGCTAGTAGGAGTGACTGATCTTTGTGTAGAACTCTTGATTACCATAACAGATAGCATTAAATTATCTATGGTATCAAAAAATAGGGATCTTAAACAAGCAGAAGTGTAGACTCAGTTTTGGATGACCCATTGAGTTACTGCAGTTACACAACACATCAACAACTGCTGTTCAGAAGACAATTATGCAACTGAATCTCAGTTTGACATGTGTAGTTGGCATTTTATGTGAAGCCTAAAGAGGATCAACCTCCAAATGAAGGCAATGGTTCCTGTGCACCTAACTTTGGAGCTTCTGAATATCATAGCCTAAATGTGTATTTTAATGAAGTATGTTTCTATTATATTGTACTGCTGTACACTTTCCCTGTTCAGAGAGATCAGAGAGACGAAGGTCAAAATAAATGCTATATAGATATCGAAGTCTGTTCAGTGAGTCTTCGAAAAGGAGGATTTGAAAGATGACTATTTTTATTAGTGTAGATGCATACAATATAACCTGATTTTTTTTTGTGCAAATGTCAATTACAGTATACATATTGTTCACTGAAGATTATGTCATTGGTCAAGAGGGAGGAGAGTCCCCAAATGAATGATTAATAATCAATGTGTCTGGGTTCTTATTTTATTCCTCAGAAAGGAAGAATGAATTAATGGTGTCTCTCCCCAAAATAGAAAAAAAATCCCCCAGAAATAGGTCACACCACCTACATCTGTACACAGAGGGGGCCTCGCTGTAAATGGATTTCCCTGGTTTGAGCATGGAGCCTCAGCCCTCCATATTATATCATTGCTTCACCTTCCTACACTCTGATGCAATTAGGGAGAAAAGGCAATACGGCTCAGAGTCCTATTTATTTTTCATACAATCATGAAAAGCCCAGAGAAAGGGTGGAGTAATACCTAGGGAAAAGGGTTTTGAAGAAGGCCCAAGATAATGTCTAGGCATGTGGTCTCTCTACAGGTGACCAAAAGTCTTCCACCTAGTCTGGGCCAACGGCAGAGCTGTGTCCCAGGATGAAGGAAAATCAGAATGTGACTCCAGGCGAGTAACAAGAGACAGTGATCAGCTTCTGGAGAAATCTGTATTCTCTGACATTTGGTGATAAGCTCTCTCCATGTAGGTACAACATGCATTAAATGTCTGCATGTGTCTTTATGTATTTATGTATGTTATCATGGGGCATTGTTCCTTTTGGAAAAATAACACTACTTTGCAATGATAAACATTAAGTGGAATCAGTAGGAATGTTTGTCAGGACCATGTGGTAGCTTGTTTGGTGTTTTTTTCCCCAAAGGGAGAAGTCATGTGGTAGGAAAAATGGTTTTGTAATTATTCAGTCTCTGTTAGTGGCAGAGTAGAGAATTACTTTAGCTTACTCCCATGTTATGTTGTAGGTGCCAGTTAGATATGCCTCCAGGCAAGCTTAACTTGTGCACTCTCATTTTTGTCAGATTCCCTGTGTCTTTTCTTAAGGAAACCTGCTAATTTTAACAGCTGTGTCATTTCCCCTCTTTCTTTTTTTCTCTCTCGGTTTGTCTCTCCATTCTTCTTTATCCCTCTGCTGCTGCTTCCTAGATACAATCACAAAAATAACCGGACCTGAGACATTGAAGTGCTGGTATTCAAAAGCACTGACTATTTTATGCTAATGAATGAACCATCCAGTAATACAATATTTCACTTGTTGTGCCCTCCTGGTGGTAGCACAAGATAAATCCAACGGTGTCTTTAATTAACTAAAGAAAGCAGAAACAAATCTCTGTAGGTTAATAATATTTATGGCCTAAAAAGGAACAAACTAAAGGAAGGGAGAATATAATGTGGTACAATTCAGAGAAAAATGTAATTAAAGTGAAATTCTCGTGTATTCTGGAAAGTTTATCCATAAACACACGTGCAAGCAAGGCACGTACCTGTGTGAGTTGAAGCACTAAACTTAAGGTAGTCAGTGAGTAGTTGGAAAAAATATTTTTCTGTTTATAAAAAAGAATGAATTCAAACTTCTCAGGAAGAAATGTTAGGTCTTCTTGTCTACAAAGGAATCAGGTCTTTTTAAAATCCATAAAATACACAGTATCATATGGTGCCTGAGCCTTAATTTGAGTAGCTCAACAACATGAATAAGAAAATGCCAGGTCCATTTAACTGTGTCCTTTGTCAAATGTCAATAAAGATAGTGACTTTTTATAAATATCCAGTAGTTAACAAAATAGAACACTATAAGTAGATAAGGCTACATGGGTTGTATTAACATGAGGCCATCTCACCCATTTATGATTCCCATTCTTTGGCTAGAGACAAATTTTGTCCTACCCCTTAAAATAGCCTGTTGGTCTGGAGATTTCTTAGAAAGAAATCAGCACAGACCTACATCAAAGGAGATCCCAGAAAAAGCATCAGAGCTCCATATTGCTGTGCTAGCTCCAAGGGGGCCTCAGAAAGTTAACTCTATGGGATGTAGAGATACACTCTCAATAGTATACCCAAGCTGTTGACTGTTTCACAGCTTTCCCACTGAAACATGTAAGGTTTGGCACGCATCTGAGCAAAGAATCCATGTACAGCTTTAAGCCTCAGCCATGCACCCTTCCAGTGGAAAACACTTCCCCAGCAATAAATAGATGAGGCTGTGGTTACTGAAACCTTTACTTGTGCCTGTGAGACTTGTTCTTTCATCAAATTACTTTAGTTTAATTGAGAAATCTATATTCACACAGGGGGCATTAACATACTGGGATTAAAATGACGAGCATTTCCACAGGCCTATCTATTTGTATGATGGACTGAAGATTGAATTTTCTCGCAGTTGTGCAACTAAATATAGAAGGATGACAATACAGAGTATTTGAAATTTGCCTTGACCACACACGCACACCCTGTGAAGTGCTAAGCAGTTCTGACTCTTTGTAGCCTGTCCCTTTCCTGCTCTTGAGTGTTTCATGCCACCTTTAGATTGCTGGGTCTTAATATTACTGCAACGTTGTCTGATTTAGGATTTACAACATTTATTGACAGCAGGAGAACACACTCCCCCTCATATCTCTGTAACTCCTCAGATCCTAATGCTGACCATGATCTCATTACCCATTGCTCAATGTCTAAACCTTGCTGTTTAAGTCGAATAGACATTTCAGGATGCTATGTAAAAAGATTTGTTAACATAATGAGATCGATTCACTGTAATGAATTTAAAATAGAGAATACTTACATGTGTCACTACATCACACTCACACTGTTGTTTATAAAACCTGTGAGGTTTTACAAGGTCCATCATAAGATAGCCTCTAAACAGAAAAGCAATGAATTATACCTGTTCAGGGAGAGAGAAAAAAAGAAAAGTATTTATGAAAACACAGAAGGAATTATGAGAAATATTTTAACAGCCATCAGCCCAGGTTCAGTTTTTCTGACATACCTCATTAGTGCACCCGTTGCCTTAAACTCTGATTACCGACCCCAGGCGTGAGAAGTACAGCACTGTCTGAGGACACGTCTCTGCTGAGGGGTGGGAGTGAGAGTTTCCCCTTTGCAGATCTCATGCCCGGCCAAGAGGTGGGCGAGTGGGACCTGCCTGGAGAGGTACAAATGCCCAGAGATGCCTCCAGAAGGCAAACACCATGGGCAGCAGCTTGGCAGCTCCCTCTGTCCCAGCTGCGATGGGCTCTGCAGGGCTGTCCCAGAACTGCACTGTCTCCACACCGCCAGCATCTCTTCCTGCATGGAGAATCCCTCTGCGATCTCCAGCTTGACAACCAAGTGCTTGGAGGATGCTTTTGTTGACAACCTTTAGTTTTGAGAGCCACTACGGTGACTTGCAGGCAGGTCCCTAGCCAATTCCATGGCCCATGTTTGTCTCTCCTTCCTGCACCGTGTCTATCAAGGACAGAGCTATGTAGAGAAGGAGGCAGATGAATGGGGGAAACAGACCAAACTCTATGCACATTGGTAGTCTACCAATCCTCATTCCTGCCCCACCCTGAAGATATAGTGGTCCAGAAACATGAGATTCTTTCTGGGTTTATAACACAAATCATGGTTTGTTTGGGCAAAAAAGAAAACAAAACCAAAACTTCAGCTAAGTGTCATCATTTATCTACATGCATAACATGGATGAGACAGCACACTAGCTTTGCTCACATTACTTTTTATGTACCTGGAAACCAGGGACAAATGCACATATATAGAAGTGATAAATGTAGAAGCTCCTCTGCTTATAATGCCTCTTTGAATTTTCCACTGCTCATGCAAAATTATTTCTGTCAATATTTTAATTTCAGTTGGGAAGGGTGGAATCAAAGAAAGAGTGACACCCAGGAAAATTGTTGTCAGCAAACTGATGACTGCATACCATAATTAAGAAATAATGTAAAGAATGTAGAAGCTTGATAAAAATGCAGTTGTATTTTTGTGAGTTTAGTGCTAAAGAGTCAAGGAAGATAAGACATATTAAGAGATAAATATTACAATATTCATCATTGTATACTATTGTAAGATGCATTATATACATAAATGGTCATTTCTGTAATCATAAGAATATTAATGCAGCAGCTAATAAATAAAGTAAGCACCAAAGGACAAGAATATGACCTTAAAATCCTTACTCAGCTGCCCTATCAACTTTCTGAACACCACTGAAAGTGTGTGTCAGCTGCTTAAATTAAAGGGAGAGTAATTAAAATTACACAAATAATAGGTGACTGGGGTCAGTCTCCATCACCCTATCTCCTATATTTCAGATTATTTTACATTTTTTCCATCAATATGCAATCTTAATTTTCCTTATACATCTCTCAGGTACTCTTGGTTTAAAAGCAACTCACCATAAGAAGCAGAGCTGTTGACTGATGGTCAGAACACAGGTGTTGGGGCCATACTATTAAATCCCTTCCCATAGTGTGCCAGGTGAGTTGATTTCTCAGTATCTTTGAGTATCATTGTACTTTGTCATCTTTCTTTTTAAACAAACACTTTTAGTAGGAAAAAAATGAAAATAAGAAAGAAAAAAACAGATCTATATTTTAGATCTATAGTTAAGATCCCATTTTGCATGCAGATGGCTTACATACAGCAAGTGAGCAAAACAATTGCATTCTTATACTCTTCCCTGCGACCTTAAAAGTCATGGGCAGAATAGAGGGTGCCTTGATAATAATCTAGACTTCTGTATTTTACTGTAAAAAGACTAATAGTAGTAATAATCATAATAATAAAAGACTTGAAAAAGTGAGACTGGGAATTGAACCAGACGAGACAAGATAAACCCAAATGGCAGCAATATCTCCCCATAGGGTCCTGACCAGAAATAGTTCTTTCCTCAGAAAGAGTTGAGTGGCTTCTCTTAATGCCAAAGCATTTTAGAGTCTTTGCTGGAAATCATTACAGAGGTACAAATTATTTAATAATAACCATGCTGACAAGTTATAAGTGTTCTAGTATTGTCCATAAAAAAGTATTTTGAGAACATGGTCTAAGCACAGCATCTAATGCATGTCTTCAGCAAGAAATAAGTGATGCTATTTTTGTGCTGTTAATTTTATGTATTGATAAGGTAAAGGGAGAAAAGTCCAACATAGATATCTGCCTCTTTGACAGGTGCATTCTGTAGCCTGATGAGGCAGGAGGAGGAAAGGAAAGGAGCTTGCAGTGCATAGACAGGTTTTACAGGTGCTCACACTAGTTCTGTGCCTTTTGTGTTGCAAGGGCAGTACTGCCCAAAGCATGGGGCATGGGTCCAGTCCCCTGCAATAACTGTGTGGGTGACCAGAAAACATAAGGATATCAAGCTATTATTATTATTCATGGTATAAATAAGTATTTAAAGTCTTTGCAGTCTCATATATTGACTTGTTATAGCTAACAATGGGTATTTGCCTAACTTTACTGATCTCAGTCCTACTAAAACTGCTTCATAGCCCTCTCTGCATGATGAAGCCCCTTAACATCTCGTAAAATCCACTCTTCATTAAAAAATCATAATTATTTTTCCAAATTATTTAGCAGAATTGAAAGTATTCAGTTTTCTTCCTCTGTAGTCCCACCTGTACAAGTCAACATTTCTTTTGTTGAGGGGGTGCTATGCTCTGGCTTAGATTTGTATGTGCTCATTAAGGCTCTGATTTCAGTGAGAACTCCAGAGACAAGTAGTGAAGTCTTGCTGTTACAGCTATTAGTGTTGTAGTCCTGGAGAGCCATACAGGACATTTGCTGCATTAGGCCTGAGGGTGAGCCCAACTCTCTCATCTGGAAGAGTTATTCTGATCAATGGATTAACATGAATGATTCATAAAATGAGCCCTGAATAAGTAGAAAAGGAATTCTTCCATAATACTGGCATAAGAGTCAGAGAAATATAATGAACACAAGTAGAGGTTGGCAGAACAGGCTTTAGAAGTCTCATTATCTGCTCTCACTGACTACAGCTCTTGTCTTGTCTTTCTTCCTTGAGTTGCATCAGGCACAAGCTAATCCAAACTGCAAGTTTTTTCTCAGAAGGTACACAGCAGTAAATCAGAGCATACAAAAACCAACCAAACAAAACCCACAAAAACAAACAAACCAACCCAAAAAAACACAAGTTGTCCCATTATATAACTACTTTATACTTCATAGCTACTAAGCAGTCACAAATATCTCTAGCTCTGGCAAAATACAAGGGAGCATGGTGTATATATTTAACAAACTGGTGTTATTTACTGTGTTTTCAGTGTTTTGGAGCTATGGAAAATTCTACTCAGACTGAAGATCTCAACAGAGAGCACTGGTGCACTTGGCACAATATAAGATTAGATTAAACCAAACCAAATCGTTTAAGCCATTCTGCATCTCTGTCCCCTCCTCTCTGGCTCTGAAATTCTCCTTTACAAGCAGCTCTGCAGAAATCTTACTCTGCATGATGTCGAATTCAGATAGGATTCAGCTATGCCAGTTAGCCAGCTATTAGAGATGATAGGGGGGGTCACTCCCTTTTTGAGAAAACTCAGAAATGTACAATCCCACCTCACGACAGAAGAACACAGCAGTAGCTAGACACTCCTCTTGCTAGAGCAAAGCAAACCTCCCTCCAAATCATGCCTTCTCTTCAGGAAAGAAGTCAGGCTAAAAAACACTCCCTCCCCATGCCTCATACCTTGCACGATGAGAAAAATTCAGTGTAGACTTGCTGCTGTGTCAGGTGGCTTCTTGAGAGTTGGGCCTTGCATGTGTGTGCTTGGAGGTCATGCAGGGCCATCAGCATCCAGCTACCTTCTGCACAGCTGTTCTGGGTATGGAAAGCCAGCAGCTCAATGGAAGGGTACTGACTGGTTAGATTTTTGCTTTACAGGTGAACTTTGGAGGCCTTCTTGAGTGTTTCATTTCTTTCTTCAGGTGGTTAAAGAGATGTAGCCAATTTATCCTTCAAACTAAGAAACGTGTCTGTCTGTCTATCTATCTATCTCCTGACTTTTTCTTTATCCATCTGTTTTCCTTGTATTCTTGTCATTTCTCAGTGAAACCGAAGACAGATGGGAAATGTAGTCTCTTATAAAGTCATTGCTAGTTAGAATGTCACTGAACTCAAAAAGACTTTATTGCAGTCCTCCTAGAAAATGTCTCTCTTCAATATTTTCCTAACCACCACCTTTTTGTGATGGCTGAATTTAGGAAGGAAATTCTCATTTTGAACAGTCTATTTTTACAGCAACTTATCAAACAGTGGCCTTTAGCTGTTGTTCTGTGACAGCCACTCTATTAAAATCCTGATGTAAACAAGTGGAGAAGGTGAACTAGAAGTGCAGATATTTGCACAGCATTACTGTCAGGTAAAATTTTAAAGATAGGTTTTATGAACCCATTATTTGCAGTCAAGGCTTTTGACTACAGCATCTGAAATCATTTAAGCAGACAAAGTGTTTTGTCAAAACATACTGCTGGGAGTCAGTATGTAGCTTCTTTTTATGTAATTCAATTTGGTTCTGTTTGCATGAAAGTGAGATATCTAGCTGGGCAGCAATAGTGGTGCTGTGTATGATCACAATATGGTGACTTCCCAGTGTAATTAACATTAAATGCCTTTTGTTTCCATTTAGTGCTTAATGTATGCATAATTGCAGTGTACATACAGACCTACCAAGGAAGATGCTTGAGGGTTTTAAATACAAGCAACAAAACCCAAAGACTATAGTTCTTAGGAGTGGGAGAGGAACAAGAAAGTGTGCCCAGCTGAAAAGCGTGAATCTGTGTCCTGTAAAGCTCTGCTTGATATAGAAAGAGATGAGCACATTGAAGAGGCAGAGCTATTGCTGGTCTTTCAGCCCTGAGCCCCGTACCCGAGGTGATGCTGAACAGGACTGCCCTGTGACAGGCCGGCGTGCCGTTGCCCTCTGAGCAGTTGTATAAAGGCAGTATTTTTCAAGCATGGTATGTGCTACCAAACCTTCCTTCACCCCAAATCACCACCCTGAGTGTGCTGAGATTGTCTAGATGTTCACCAAATATTTGCTGACTCACTTCAGAGACTTTCTGGTCTGCACATTTCCGGCTCCTCTACTTCACCTGGAGGAACAGCAAGCACAGAACGTGACCCAGCGAGTTAAGAGGAAACTCAGTAAACCTCATCCCATTGACTGGGATTTTCCTGAGGTGCCAAGCAGTACTAAGGAGTTTATGTGGTTTGGCATTGTTTCGTATGAGATCAGCATTTTGGTCAAGCCACACTCTATAGTATTTTTCATCTTTGTTTTGAATGGAATCAACAGTTCCCAAATGTACTTTGAGAAAATTGGGAAAAGATTGAATTGTAACAGTTCCAAGTGTAATTTCCAAACATATTTTGCTTAGCTACTACTGTCAATAGAAACATGACAGGAGGAGGAGAAGGCATTTAGCTCCTCACACAATGTTAACATATCACTATGACATATCTTGTGTATTATTGTGTGTATGCTATAATTTGGGAACATCTAACCAAATAAAACACATAGTGGACAGTAAGCTATAGTAAGAAATCTGCAGGATGTGGGGTCAGATCTCCTCCATTAGCATACTGGTAGAACAGTAGTATATAGATGGAGAAATCTGAGGAGATACGAGGAAAAAAAAAAAAAAGGCATTTACCAGACAGTAGCAATGATGAGTGTAAGGGGAGAAAGATAAGCAAGAAAAGTTGTCAGATAAAAGGACAACAACTTGGTGCAGTAAGATTATAAGTCTTTTAGTAGATCCTTTCCATCCATCTCTTCTTTTAAGAACTTCATTTTGATCTGCTACACATCAAAGCCAGATGAATTGTGTAAAATGATCAGGCATCCTTTGCCTAGACGTAATCCTACTTCTCTGCACATAAATCAGATCATTAAATTAGTTATTACATACTATAAGGATTGAGAAAGCTAACAAAAGAAAGAAATCCACAATCACTAATATATGTTATTAAGAGCTTGCCTACACAACCATGTAATACCACTATAGCTGCATCAGTTAAGAAAGTGATTAGAACAGTCTTCTGCTGTGTACACTGTGTTATTTGAAGAGAATTCCTACCTTAGTGTAACATCTTACTGCAACACTGGTTCTTTTATAGCAGTACACCCCAGACTAATATTGTGATAGGACTCCAAAAACCTCTTCCATGCATCACTTGAGCCACACAGCTCTAGTTTTCACTTATTAGTAGTTCCACATTTCAGTCCAGCACTCCCTTCCTTTCAAAATTAGTCCTGGTTGTCCCATTTAATCTACACTGTTTTCTAAGTGAATTACCTGGAGCAGTATGACCACTGGTGATATACCAGCCTCAAGTCCTGTTCTGCCACAGCTGCAAAATGGGCATTGAAATGGCATGATACCAGCTCTGCTTGGCCCTGATCCAGCAAAGCACTTAAACACCTGTTCAACTTAAAATATATGAGTAATCCCATAGAAGACAAGATGATAAATTATTTGAACCAGTGCCTGCTTAGATTCATAGACTCTGAAAACAGAAAGGAACACCTAAACATCTTGTCTGACCTCCTGAATAGCACAGGATTTCTTTGAATCCAGTCTCGCTCAGTCTTTCTTTCAGGAAAAAAAAAAACATCCAGCTCTAATGTTTAAATTTTCAGTGGTGGAGAAGCTGCCACAGTTTTACATAAATTGTTTCAGTGAATAACAATCCCCCCAGGACAAATTTATACCTTTTTTCAATCAAGACTCTATGAGGTCCTTTGGATTCACTGAATATTGTTTTGTTTTTATTTATTAGACTGAAGATGCATGTATTATCACATTTCTTTTTCGTGTACATGCTTATAGACTGCAATTAAATCAGCCCTTAATTTTTACTTTGACAAAATGGTAGGCAGTGCTCTTGGAGTTTCTCAATGTACAGCAGATAATTTGGCCTTTAATCATACTCCTGTCTCAGACTCCTTTTGTATTGTTCTACATCTCTACAAGTCTGGTTTCTGGAATAAGACACAGTGTTTCAGGAGAGGTCATTGCTCACCAGAGAAGCAGTAAAGATTCCTACATATAATGCCTTTTTTCCTCACCAGGGTAAGACAAGACCTTTTGGCTTCATGGTAACACTGAAATTTGACACAGAACCATTCTTCACCTGTCAATCTGTTCAGTGTAATTGTTTTCTAGGTCAAGTATAACCTCCTTTAAGTGCCCACACACATCTTTTGTTGTTCATCAGTATATGATTTTACCATAGTTCATTTGTGCCCAACTTAATTTTGCCCAAAATAGTCTACAAAACTTTTCATTATTCCTTCATTTCTTATTTATATGCTCTATTCACAATCCTAGTTTTTTCTACAACTTATTGTGGCTCTTTTCTTCCACATCATGAATTGTTACCAAATATAACAACAACACACTAGAAATGTCCATAGTCACTGGATGATCCAGCATTTCCAACTACATTTTGAAACCAAATTCGTGTTTAACCCATTTAATGCGTGCCACATTGATTTTGTAATATTCAGGTTTTATAATAAAATGCTGGTAGATATCAAGTCAAAGCACTTCACATAAAAACTATAATTTTTCTGTAGATATGTTTAACATCCTAAAGTTTTCATCAAAAGATATCAAGTTATTCTGATGAGATCTAGGTTTCATTAACCCTTATTGATTGGCTTGAATTATGTCACCACCTTTGTATAATGTTGCAATTTAAATATCACTCAATTTTTTGCTTGTAATTTCTGTAAAAAAATAATCCACATAGGCTTCCAAAGTATGATAAAATATTTTTTTCAAGTTATTATTGTTATTTAAACAGTTCATGGTAGAACTTTGAAGAACGAAGAAGGTGGATCCATTGTTGTGAAGAGAGAGCCCATGGGGTGAAGATCCACCTCGAGAAGTTCAACTTCTCAGAGGTAAGCAAAGGTTGAAAATAAAATAGATAAGAAGCAGCTGTTTCTAAGGCAGAAAAGAAATTATTTAAAAGGTAGTTTTAATGAAGAAGAAAAAAGGGAGAAGAGATGGGAAAAAAATCAGCTACCAGAGATGCTTGGAAAGACTATAGTACAAAGCAGATGGGGCTTGCTAGGGATGTGAGGAGTATATTCAAGGTACTCCAAATGCTAAATAAAAGATTCCAGGTTGAAGGATGAGTGACAGAAAGTAGTACATGAGAGCAAGGCACTGCATCTGTGTAACTAGATAGTAATTATAGTTAATTACGGGTTTACACAGGAAAAGCAGAAGCCTTAGCACATAAGCACATACAGAGACTGATGTCATTAAATCTATCCAGGTACACGAGTCATTTCATGCACTCTACCTAAAGACAAATAGGAAGCAATGCCACAACTGACTGGTGCCATTGGCAAACACAGGAAAATGCTGGAAGTTCTCGTGGAAGAGGACATATTCAGCTAAACCTGGTTTCTCCTTTTCCTAGAGAAGAGTACTTAAAAAAGAAGAAGGAAAAAAAAAAAAAAAGTAGTCTTTGCAGAAGGACATTTTTAACAAGGCCTTTTCTGTTTGCTCCATCCCCCTGTGAGGGTTCAGAGCACTGGAATTTCTGTAGGCCTCTGCTTGAAAATAAGGGGCTAATGAAAAGGTACGTGCATGGCTTGCTACCCTAAACTAGTCCTCCTAGAATATCTTGGGATTTGCCAAAGCACTAAATGATTTTGGCATAGAAGACTTTAAGAGAAAAGTCACCTTTTATTCTTTGCTTTTCAGTATTTAGAAATGTAGCTTCGGTTTCCTTTGTGTTTTTTGTATAAAGGAAATTCATTTTGAATAGAGATGGGTCCATTTCTTTAGGTTTGATCTCAATGGATATTGAAGCTGGACTGCTGCGCCTTCCAACTCTTGCAATTTCTGGGGGAAGAGAGGGCAGCCAGGTTTAGATGAAGAGGACAGAGGAATAGCAAAAAAAGAAATATTTAACATGGAATCTCTCAATTGCTGAGAAAAGCGGAGTTAATGTAAGGCCTAACCATTTCTATGAGGATTAGGTACAATTAGAACTTCTGCTAACATGCTACACTGCCTAATTTATTTTCAAGACAACCAAATTCTATGCTGTAGTGAAATTTCCTCACGGCCATTTTAACCCATGGATCTATTGTGTGCTCCATGAAGGTCAAGTCATTCAGATGTCCAGATGCAGGCAGGACATTGCAGACACACAGTTCCAGGGAACGCATGCTGCTCAGTGGAGAACCGGGTCCTCAGAGATCACAGGTAAACCTCATTTTGCATATATCAGCGCTACCTTTGGATTTTTATTTTTTTTAGTCACAATAGTTTCTCAAATACGTGGTAGAAGCACAAAAAGCCACTGCTGTTCAGGGAAGTTCTGCATGCGCTCAGACACCTTTTACTCTGCTTTGGATCTATTCCTTCCCCAGTGGTAAAGCATAGTGGGAAATCCTGTGATGATAGAAGCAGTCAATACCTTTGTAAGAACAGAGAGTTGTCTTTAGCACATGTATGCCTTTAGTTCAATAAACAACCTAGCTCTGCACCTAATTTTCCACTGAAGGATCTAATACCAGCAGAGAACATCTGCAGCGTTGTACAATGCCAGTCTTTTTAGCTAGACATTTCCTTGACTATAGTGAGGCTTTTTCTTCCTTCTAGCATGGAAGGGGGGGATCTATAATTTGTGACTTAAACTGATACTTTTTTTAATAACGTAAATAATTTTCTACTAGGCTTGAACATTTGATACTGAAATAAAGAAAATAATTTAACACATTAAAAAAAAAAAAAAGGGAAAAAGAATAACCAAATGAAGACTTTGGGGATCAGATTCTTGTTATTGGTAACTCAGCATAATCAGTAATTTTTTTCTGGATACTCTCAGTGTAGTAGGTAATTTGCTGAGAAAGTGCAGGGACACTCCCAGTGTCCCTGAGAAATTAAGATATGCTCAACATTTTTTAAAATGGACAGTCTGTTTCTGACTTTTTCTGTGCAATTGTACAAGTTTGGAAGAGAGCTATTCTTTTGTACCTAATGTTGAAATTAATCCTAAATGTCTTTCACTGTTATTACCTATTGACTGTGGTGAAGGAGAAGACATTTTAAGAAAATATGTTTCAATGACAGAGCAAAATAAACAGTGGAACATGTAAGTGGTAACTCATTAAATAAGAAGTCCATGCTTTTATCTGGCTCTTCAAACACATTTTAGGCACTTCAACAAGATTAGAAAAACACTTTTATGCCAAAAAAGAAACTCCTTTAATCACTTCTCTTCTAAGAAGGTACCTGCATGAAAAGAGGAGAATTAACCTCTTTGCTGCCATTACTCCTTTCACTGCAAAAGAGCATTTGTAACATTTCTAATCCATTTGGTTCTGTCAGATGGAAACAGCTATGTTTTCAGAAGCATTAATCATACGGGAAGATATTTTCAAGCGTGTATCTTGCTGGGGAATTATTAGTATACACTAGACCATCATTAGTTTACTCTAATGGAACAGCAAGAGCCCCAGTTTTCTCAAGTGCTAGAGACAAGGCCAGTCTATCATGTTCTTCATGGTCCAAGACTACTTTTGCTTTTGTAGTTTTATTTACACTATTGCATTACAAAGAAGGGAAAAACACTCAAAAATTTCTAGTCATAACAATTTAGAGAGTAAATGAAAGCCAACATGGAGAGAATGGCTGAACAAATAAAAGTTACCATCAGACGTGTGCATCCCACTGAGCTCAGTACAAAATAGCTGCTGCAGTGTAAGATGACAAAATAATTAAATGATGATGTGATAACCAGAAACAAAACAGTCTACATATATATATGTATATATATATATAAACGTGTTGCAGCATTGGACACAACTCCTAAGGCTGCATTGTCCCCACGAGTACTTCAGCAAACATATCCTACAACGTAACAAAGGAATGAGATCATACAGCTCTTGGGACTGTCTTTGGGATCAGTTGAAAGCTTGAATGTCAAGCAGGGGGACAACCCTTTCACAGATGGGATCTCTCAGACCCTTCCCCAGCCTTGAGCCTGGCCATGGTCCACCTCTTGGAGATGGAAAATTCAGCTGTTGTGCCACCTCTTTCCATTGCTCAGTGGAAAAAGGAGAGGTGGTGCTGGGGGAAGGTGACTTCCTATTTCAGCATACAGCATCTGTTACCACCTTCGCTGTCCCACCAGGTGGTCTTAATGCGGTCTTGGAAGAAAAAGTGCCTGCACCTCTCATTTTTAATTTTTTTAGGTCTTGTTTGTGGAAATTGGTATAGATAAAATAAATAATGACCTCAGGACTACACCAGAGCTTTTCTGAAAGGCAAAAGCTCTGTTGAATTTTTCTCATCCTTTTGAAACTACTCTTGCTTTTCTTGCTCGCAAAATGCAGTGAAGTAAGTCTACGTTTTAGTTTGCTCAGCCCCATCAGCACTGCCTTCACATCCCAGCAGGTATCCTGCTCATTTTTGGATTTCTCCAGACAGTAGCTAAACTTCTGGATAGTTCTCTGACTTATAACAGGTGTGCTTTTAACGTTTGCCTATAGGAACCTTATTCGTGGGGTCCTCCTATTATTGTGTCCAACAAGGCGAGGCATTGCAGTCAAGGGAGATGTTATTGTGGAAATGACGGAATATGTTCAAGGGCAGTGAATAAGTTCCCTTTCAATAAAAGCACACGTTATGTCCACGAATAGTCAAAAGGGTTAAAATACAATCTTTCCAGATAAGTTTCTAGCCATATCAGGCTCAAAAAGTCAAAAGATTTGAAAGCTATTAGTACTTCTGTAGATCATCCTCTTCCAGACACTCTTTTTTCTTTTTTTTTTTTTCCTTTAACTGACAGGTTGCAGTTCAAAATTAAAGCAAAAAGAGGCCCTCTTTTTGCTACATACTTTTAATGGAACTGAAGCCAAAATAAGTCAGACTAAATTATGGGAGTAAATGACCTCCCGGGAAGTATAATACCAAATTCCAAAGAACTGTAAAGAGTTTCCTTTGATCTTTTTAGCTTCACAGCCTGAAATTCAAAATCTGTATTTAATTTTAGATTGCATATGCTAGCTTTTAAGTTTCCTTTCTAACATGATATATCATTTTAAATGATAGGACACCTTTAACTTGTATTTCTTGAAAATGCTGACTATTCTTTCTTTATTCTTTTACACTATAAAAACAGATATAAATATTACTAATTGCAAAAATAATTTGGGGTTGGGTGCTGTAATGGATAAACCATTGACCTTCACTTAAGAGACTGTGCCTTCAAGCTCAACCTGAGTTTCTAAGTGAAATGACTTTGATCTGAGACACAAGTAACTTCAGTTCAATGCCCTAGAGAATATAGATCTAGAAAAAAAGGACAAGCTGAGCACTTCACTATATATTCCTGCTGCAATTTAGGAGGGAGACAAAAGATGCTATTTTTCAAATGTGGTATAAAGGGCCTGTTTCTTTCCATGGCCACAGTGTCACATTGCAAAAACTGTATTCCTAAACCAGAAATCTCAGAAGGCACAACAAGCTGTATTAGCTCTTGGCCAAAGAATTCTCTGACCTCTGCACTTGAGTACAGATTTTAGATATAGGCAGCTGGAATAATCTCCCTCTTGAGTCCAGAAGTGAGCCACAAAAGTCCTTACGCCTTATGCATTATGAAAGAAGCCACCTTTCTTGAGGAATAGTAGGTTGTAAGAGGTTGGCTGGAAGCACAACATGCCAGAGCAGCTGCTAACCACTGAAGTTATGCTGGAAAAGCCCTAGGAAAAGTGCTTACACACAATGTGTTGTTATGTGTCTGAGTGATGATCGGCCAAACAAAGGTATAAATACAGCCAGAATTTTGCGATATAATAGCACTCTGAATTGGATCCTGGGGGAGTAATTTGTAATGCATAATTTATCCACTGAATTTAGTTTCTTCTTCTACTAACAAAATATCCATAAACTGGTCATGATTGCCTCACACATTATTTTTTTCAACAGAGGGACTGATTGACAAAAATTCTCTCCGATTATTTGGAACTATTTGAGCTATATATAGTTCCAACTGACTAGTTAAATTATGTGGGGTTTTTTTCACTTTCCTTTTTACGAAAACCAACCAGTCAACTAAGGCACCCCTGCCCCACACCATTTCCTATGTGGGAATACCTGGTGTGAGTGCATTAGTAGCATTTTTTTTTTTTTTCCACAAATGCGCAAATACAGTAAGGTGCTCTGCATTTTCTGCAGTTCTGAAAGGGTGGAGCCTTTTCTGACTGTTTAAAAGAAATGGTCTTGAAGCAAGAAGCTGAACTTTCTGGGGTCAGTCACTACGGATTCGAATCCAACCCTTCTTATCACAGCCCACCTCAGACAGCAGTTACTGTTACCTTCCTTCTTCCTGGTAAATTGCTGACAAAGTCACCTGGTGGGTCCCTGAAAAAGAGAAGAGATAAAATATATACAGAATAATTTTGAAATCAAATAACCTCAGAGAAAAATAGCAACAGCAACATTTGAACAGAACAATGAACTTAGTCAATGTAAAATTGGGTTGTGTGTAAACTCTTACATTCACTGACAAGATAAAACAGATTGACATGCTTTGAGGCTGTGGTTGCTGATAAAAAAATCCCATTTTTAAGCCTTTTTACTCCCAGACAAGGTGGAAGCAATTAAAATATTTAGAAGTAGCCTTCTTCTCCTCATCCAAGCAAGAAGCTCGTCTGGGCTTCTTTAGTAGTAATCCTATCTGCCACATTTCTGGAGAGAGAGGCAGATCAGAACCAGCACAACCTTGGAAAAGCTCAGTGGCAGGAGTTTGTACAAGTTGGAGAAAGTAAAATTAATAGGTATCCTATCCTGTTTTCTGTGGCTGGCTGCCTAGCAGGTTGAGAAATAACATCGTTGCCTTTGGTTTATCTGTTTGCATGGATTTTAGTTTTCCTGCTAATTTCTGCTTGCCACGGAACTGTTTTTTCCCCAAATGTTCTAAAAATAGAACCAAGTTATATGGAACAATTAATTTAGGAAGATATCTGAAAACAAAACGATCAGTTCGAAACTGACAGTTCTCAAAGGATCAGGGTTGTCTTGTGCCAGTACTGTCTTGGATCCCTCTAGGCCATCAGCAAAGTTATAAACTTTCTCAAGTTTGGGACATTCAGGTCTCAGTTTTACCTTACCTCTGAATGGATATTAAAATTTGTTGATTCAAGCCTTCCAATTTTTAATATTACAATACTATTCAACATTTACATAAAGCTTAATATTTACTTCAACAGAAGCCAATTTATGTTTGTTAGCAATCTATGATTTTAGATTTTCTTCCTGAAATAAAAGAAAATAAATAATTATAAAAAATAAACTATCCAACCCAAACCTCTGACTTTTATGAGACAACTATGAAAAAGAAATTCCAGACTCGAGGTCAGATAATTATGAAATTATGAAGGGTAGACATTTTTGTCTATTAATCCTGCACATGAAAGTTTCATTCCCATGTAAAAATGAGTGTAAATTAATTTCAAATGCAAAAGCACATCTGTCTAACATTCCTGTTATAAGCATTTTCATGAGCTTGATGGGTAGTTTTATGAGCAGCTGAAAGGAGGAAACTGAGCTGAGGATCAGAAAAGACTCCCAGTGAAAGTGCTGGTAGTGATTTAAAACTTGAGCAGACAAAGCATTCCAGAATATACTGTGGTTTTTTAAGTGAAAGTAGAGGAGATAGAGAACAATTGTCTGAACAAGCCCCCTGCTGTGAGAAAGGCGGAGGGATATTACATAGATACAAATACATATATATTTGCAGATCAACAGATTTGACACTATCATGCCTCAGTTCCCCACTGTACACACAATTCTCTTACATCTGGTGCTCAGGTGGTGCCTCACACTGAGACTGCACTGTTTTCTCACAGAGCCATCAGGCTCTAAGACTCATGGAGAGATCAAGGTTTTTTTGTACTTTATATTTACATTCTTAAATAAATAGCTACTGTGTTTTTAACAACAACAGGAAAACAATAGCAATAGTGTTCTGCCCTATAGGTGAATCTATGTGTTATCTAAACTATTTTCGTTATGTTTTTTACAATTTTTTTTAACTGTTGCATACGATTTTTGACAAATTTGTAGATTATGACTTCACAGTGCTAAGCAATTTTAGGATCTTACTGGCAGCCAAGGAGTCTTTTGCTTTGTACTACGGAGGCATCAAACACTTTGGAGCTGTAAAGAAACATGAAAGTATATCAACCATTATTTTCACCCTTGACTATTTCTCTCACATCCCTCAATTATTTTAAATTAAAGATTGGTAAATTCCTTCACTGTGAAGCACGTAGAATTTTACAGTTACATAATCCGATGCAGTGTCAGTCCATGACACTTTCATTATTCTGGTTTTTTCTGACCTTGTTCTCGGTTTCATGTATGTAAATGAGCAGAAAGAAACGTTCTCATCTCTGGTATTTTCTGAGTTCTTTTCATCCTCCTCGGGGTGTGAGTGCTCGTGTTTGTACACACACTGGCATGATGGGGTTCCTGACTTGGTCGTCAGAGCTTTTAGGTGCTGAGATAATGCATATTTTAAAAAAACAGAATTGATTTATGTCCTTGTATGTGCGGGTGTCTAATTAGTATTCAAAATGCATTACTTTCAATTGGATGCAGGAATATATATTGTATGCCAAATATGTGATTCATACTGACTAATACAATATAAGTAATAGACTTGTTTACTTGTTTGCATTTAATTTGAAAGAAAAAGGTTTCTGACAATCCCACTTCAAGACTACATCAAGCCATTGTCTCAGAAAAAACCTGCACACGTGTTTTTTGAAATGCGTTTAAAGATAGGGTTTAATAAGTTGGAGGGCCATTCTCTCTTTGTGGAGCTAATGTATCTCCCATTACCATTAAATAGTGTTATATGTGCATATTAAGGGAAGAATATTAGTGATTAACAACAACTCACATTTTCCGGTGTGCTGAACCCTTTGAGGAACCGGGGAAGGTCCTGAGAGCTGCCTAGTTTAGCTAAACTATACCTTAAATGAACATATGTTTTATAGCAGATCTTTAAATAAACCCAGTGGATTTGGTGATCATTTCGAGGTCAGTCCAGTCTTAACTTTTGACATACAGCAATGTAGCTAAGTGTGCTTAAGAGTTAGAAAGGGTATTTATTTCAATGCTGGCAAATAGTGGTGGTTGGTCTGTCAGCAGCTCCCAAATTGGGCCATTTTAGCACTCAGAAGCACTGTGGATTTTTTTTTCCCCTTACTGGTTAATGATATTAACTAGTCATTTGTTCCTGAGAAAAGAAGCAAAAAGGATATGTGTTAGGCTCATAGTAACTTCAATTAGTTGTTAGCAAAAGATTTTATCTTGGTAGCAAAACCAGAAAAAAAAAATCTTTTAAATTAATTTGAAGATGCCTACATTTAGAGAATGGCACTGCTTTAACAGGGCTATGCAAATGAGTCCAATTTAGCATCTTGTATTCAGCTGGAAACCATTGCTAAATGATCGGGATAGCCAGTCACAGATATTAAAATGAATTATATCTAATCTGAATTTTAGTCACGCTACATTAACTAATAGAAAGTTATTAACATTTCAAGAGAAAAAAAGCTTTTGCCTGCAAAATTAACAGTGGCTGAGATGTGACCTGTGAGCCATGCAGCCTGATCACTGTAATGACAGTGTAATGGCATATTTACATTAAAATCTCTGCAGCTAATATGTGATTCAGAATTGGACGTTAAGTCGAGGATTATTTAGTCTGGCCTGTTGGCCTTTCTCTAAGTAGTTTTTTTTTACTTCAATACAAATCTGAAACTTTTCATTTCATGACTATTTATGTGACTAGTTTCTATGGCTATGTCTCTCCATCTTTACATCAGCTGCTTTATATGGCCAGCTTACTCTTTCATTTTTCCCTTCCCTTTTCCAATATATTTATCATTTTTTGCGGGCATGTACAACTTCAAGAAACCCACATTAGTTGCAAGCTAGTCAGGAAAAGGGAAATGTTTTTTTACTTCATTTTTACTGATAATTTGCTTCAAAAGGCAGTATGTTTTCATGTTTTCCTTTCTACACTTTTTAAATGTACAGTGCCCTGGAAAAAAATGGATAATTCAAAGCCATCTTTGTCTGGATAGAGGAAAATGTGTAATTATAAAGCTATTCTTATCCTTAGCAGGCAATGACAACATGCTACAGCTTCTCCTTCTACCAGTTCATTTCTACCAAAGCAAAGGCTTTCTAGTTATGGACCTGATAATGTGGCAATTGTATAATCTATGGCATTTGTTAAATTTGTGGAATACTGGCATATATGAATTTGTTTGGTTCATTACTTAAAAGATACAACAACATTTTAAAAATTGAGAAAATTCAACAGAATTTAGAAGCTAACTGGATAATATTACAACTTCCATTTGATAGAGCATTATTCAGAGAAGTCTAGTTCAAAGATGAGCTTGATTGGGCTTGTGTTCATTCTTTGTACTAAACAGGATGTTTTCATAAAGGCTCAGACTACAGCTGGATCTTCAATGCTGAGAAAAAGCTGAACACATTTTATTAATACACCTTTTGTGATTTTAATATTTGATTTAGTTTTTGCATTAAATATGTGTTTGCTTGCCATTTTCTATGAATCTATAGGCAGATATTATTTTGCTGCAGGAGATACTTTTTTAATTTTTAATGAAAACTTAAATAAAATGCTAAGACTAAAAGCAGTAATTAATGACCAAAAGTATATACCTTATATGTCACTGATCAGTGTATGTAAATGTATATCACTGTATGCAAATATGTAAGTGCACAAATTTTATCCTAAACAAGTAATAGAATTGTCCCATGATTTGGTCTTCAAGATGACTGGTATTTCTACAAATTTTGCACTTGATTTTCGTTAAATGAACAAGCAGAGCCTCATGTAACTCAACTTTTTCAGTGGTTTGTTTTCTGTTTACAAAGGGTGTGTGTTGTGCTTCTACTTCAGCCTAGACATATGTCAATCACATAATAGTCGTGATATAAATGTCATCTCACCTCGATTTCCCAATTAGAAAAAGAGAATTAATATAGGGACATCTTTTTGACTGACAAGTATCTATGCAGATAGAGCTCTGCACACAGATTTGTAATAAACACAGGTGCTTCATTTACTGCAAATGCACAGCTTCATCATATATCTGAAATCTTTATTACGATGCAGCCATACAATAAATGCTGATTGAAGAAATAGCTAGAAATCTGATCTGATATAACATGGTAATAAGCTTAACTCCATTTGATATTTCTGCAATCACCTACTAACATCTAAATTTTCTGTTCAAGATGCATTGCTAATACTGAGCTCAGAGCCAAATACATTCTCCTTTGTGGTCCCAGGTGGACCACGGCTGCTTCAGGCCCCATGACAAATAGATGCTGATGGCAGCGGGACCAAAGCAGCTTCCCTGATATTGTGGGGCTGCCACTCTTCAAAGACAGTATTTTTTTTCCTCTTATCATACTTTGGACATAGTCAAGTACATGGTAAAGTTGTACCTATCCTGCAGCAATTTCTGCTGCCCTTTAGAAACATACCACTGCTGAAAATTAGACCAGCCCCCTAAAAATAATACCAGCGAATTAATCCTACCTATAGCTATAGAACTGAGTTGTCCCTTTCGCACACCACCACCCTCATTCCCCCCACCCCACTGAGGACCTGAAATGCTCTCACAGCGTTGCATTTGGCTTTTAAAATGGTATCTCGCCATTTTAGTTAGGGTTCTTTTTTGTTTGTAAATTGTCTGCAACAATCGCGATCATTAATATTACCAATCTGAACACTTGCTGGGCAAGGGCCAAGACTTTTTTTTACACTACAAGTGCGGCACCCTTTTATTTCTATAACTGCCTCAGTGGTATTGTTGCATTTAAATTTAAAAGCCAGTTTAATTAGCTGGAAACACAGAGCGTGTGAAAATGAAACTGAAAAATCTTTGATCTCCAGATTGACTAGCAGTATCTGTGGAGAGTAGGAGAGGTTAGGAAGACAAGACAGAGAGGCACCTAAACAAGAAAGTGCTGGAGACTCAAAGACAGGTTGAGTTGTTTGCCTGTGCTATCTTCAAAGCTTTGAACACAAAAATCGTGTGGCTCTAACAGCCAAGGCAGGTTGTTGGGAATTCAGCAGGCAAGAACAAGTGTCTCTTAGTAAGGTGCATCTCCATCCTCAGAACCACCCTTGAAAGCAGAGTTTTTCAGAGGGTGCTGGCAATGGTGAGAACATTTCTTTTATCCCAGAGACAAGTTCATTGGTGAGCCCCCTTCACTAGGAAAGCAAGTAGATTCCTATGCTTCATTAACAAAAAATTATCAGATGTCAAATGCTGATCTACCACTTACTGCAGATCCCCTACCTACATGTTTAACCTCCAATCAACAAACTGCCATAAAAGGAATTCTTCTGAACATTTTACTTGCTATTAGACAAAACCATACAAAAAAAGAATGGTCATGAACTCACTATTTTATGTCAGGTGCTTCATTGGTCACATACCAAAAACATGCCAGGAGACAATGTTGCTCTTTGCCTTCACTGTAGTTACAGAACAATTTGAAATTAGATTGCAACAACACATCATCAGTAGGGTAAAACTAACCTGTCTCACGATGGTCTAAACCCAGCTCACGTTCCCTGTTAGTGGGTGAATAATCCAACGCTTGGTGAATTCTGCTTCACAATGATAGGAAGAGCCGTCATCGAAGGATCAAAAAGCGACGTCGCTATGAACGCTTGGCCACCACAAGCCAGTTATCCCTGTGGTAACTTTTCTGACACCTCCTGTGTAAAACCAAAAAAGCCAGAAGGATCGTGAGGCCCCACTTTCACAGTCAGTATTCATACTGAAAATCAAGATCAAGCGAGCTTTTGCCCTTCTGCTCCACTGGCTTTGGATGTGGCTTTAGCTATTTAGATAAGGGCATCTACCTGCTTTGGTGAAAAAATACTCAAGGAGGCTCACAGACAAAAGAGAGACATTGTGGTCCTCTCTGAAAACTTCATGGGCCTCATCTATCTCCTTATTGCCAGCACTGTCTGGGAAAGCTTGTTACTGAGCTTACTACACAAGACCTGATTTCTCCCCTTTGCACCTCCTTCCAGCCATATCCTATGAAATTTGCAGAAGACATTATTCCACTAGTATCTTCTGAAGTATTTTCAGTGTTATGCAATTTTTCAGATCCTACTGGGCTGTTCAAGACAGAATTTAAACTCTGATTTCCTACGTTTTGGGATGGTCCTCTCAAATTGCACTTGAGAAAATTTCCCAGATTTTTTTTTTTTTCTGAGAAATTTCCCTTCCAAAATCTGTGTTTCTTCACACAAACAAAAAGAGTTTAATATACAGAGTGATGAAGAAGGAAAAGGATGTAAAGAATTCCCAACTAACAAAGAGAAATACTTCTGCTACTGTCTTGAAACTTCTGTGACAGTTTGGAGAATTGGCCTAAGTCCACCATTTTTAGGACATTATGATTATCTTTATAAGCTTTAATTTTGTGACAAACTTTCTTTTCAATAGCTTGATTTTCAACACCAAAGACCTATCAATAAATGAATAAAATACCTATATAATGATAATGTGCTAATTGTGGTGCAGGTAGAGCCAGTTTCTCCAAGCTTGCAAAGAGATACCATCTGAAGCTATCAAAAAGTCTTATTTTCAAAAAGTGGATTGAGTCTTTGATGGAGACCCTTTTGAACCACTTTCGCCTTCTGTAGGATTCATTAAAGAACAGTCTCTCTCTTCACTTTCCTCCCCTACCCCCACCCCACCGTTGTTGCTCTCCAAAGCTTCCTGTGACATTTTTTATTGATTGTGGGGCTCCCCCACTATCTGTGACAAGCTCCATTCTCTGCCTGTGCTTATGTCCCTAAAGCGTCTCCATGACTTTTCCAACACAATGCTGTAAAAATAAAAGAATCATTCTGAGAAGTCAAGCAAACAGCCTAAGCCTGTGAAGCAAATGATCAGCTCACCTTCCAGATCTTTACTAAGTCTAATTCCCATTCTAAAGTTTTTAAAATCTGCAATACCCCAAAACAAGGGTTAAACAGCCTGAAACTTTGGATTGCCACTAGTGGCCAAAACTAAGCAATAGACATACAACCATATGTGCCAATGAACTGGCCTATGCTGTTATGTATGTTGAGCTGTCTTGTGCTTTTTTTTTTTTTTTTTGCCTTTGGCTAGCTCCTCAGCTGCTTTGTCCACTAATTGAGACTGTAATTTCCTTCAAACGTACTCTTTTACAGATTCTAGTATCATCAGCCCCTGGCCTGATTGCTGGCTCTTATCACACCAATCATATATAAATAAATTTTAAGCAATATGACTAGCTGCTTTTCTTATATTAATCCTGCAAGTTAGTATTCTCTTGATTGCTCTTTAATTTTGTTTTTCAGTGCTTGCACTCAAGAGATAGGCAAGGATATCACAGATTATTTTACCTACATAGCAGTGAGACTTTTCTTCCAAATCGTTCAGCTGAGCAGATGGAAGTATCATAAGTATGTGGAAAAATAATTAATAATTTACATAGTACAAAATGCCTTCTGACCATTGTGGACTAGCCTTACAGAAAAGAGAGGGGCACAGTGATTAAAGAACTTGAAACTAAACGTCAGCAAGCTATTCACTTAACAAATAGCATCCTAATTCCTTCTTGGATTTCTGTGCTGTCACGGTAGCCACATAAAACATAGCTTCTGCCCCCAAGAGATTATAATTTCTGTAGAAAACATGAGAATTCAAGTAAGAAAAGAGAAAGGTGAAAACATGTGAGGGGGGAAAAAGCAGAGTCTCGTGCATGTTGTGTTCATCCCAGAATCGTTGCTGTTATCTTACCTTTATTAAGATGGGGAAGAAGAGGAATATCAGGAAATTTGCAAGACCAACACCTTTTGTTACTGGGCCTCAGCTCGAAAGTACCTGTTAAAGCCAAGAACTTTTGCCCATAGAGCCATAGGAGAGAAAGGACACAAATGAGCCATTGAGTCATGTAATTGCCACCTCTAACAGACTCCTCAGCTGTGAAGAGTCCACAGAAACTGTCTCAGCCAGCAAGAACCACATCCAACAAACTGAAGACTTAAAATGAAAAGCCCAATAGACAGATTAAAGCATGTGAAAATGCATTCATATTCCTAAATAGTTCTCTGGCACATTACCGAGGAGGAAAAACCCACCTCTGAACAGTTGTGTCTATGAATCTGAGTTCAGAAAAAAAAATAATTAAAAAAAAAGTGAATATGTATGTATATATAAGCTGCTTATAAAAATAAAGAACTTCATGCTTTGGTCCCTGTGATCCTCACTTACATTACCTCTAAAGTCTTTTTCTCCAAAACAAACTTCTGAGGATGAATCTTCACAAGAGGCTCTGGTTCACCATCTGGGTCAGTCATGCATTGTTTCCCTGCTGCCTATATGAAGCATCTATAAGTAATAGTTACATCAAGAACTTGGCTGTTCAATAAACAGAGCCCAGTTCTTTAATTGGTTCATCCTTTTGAACAGGCACAGGGAAGTGACCAAAATTAACTTAGGATGTGTTGTATGCTTGAATGTTAAAATCAGCAACCTTACCACTGCTGTTAATGTAATATAAAGATTCTAATGGTCTTTTGGCATAATCATAATATGCCTGGTTTAAAATACCTTTGACTTGGAAGCACGAGATAAAGAATTACATAACATAAAATAAAACTAAATAAAATAGCTCCTCCTTTAATTTTTTAATAAATTTCTATTGACACCACACAGTATGATTTAGATATTCATTTGCAAATTGTATTGATCAGCCATGCATCTCATACCATATTTATTTCTTCTGGTATTAAATCGAAGCCATTCCTAGTGTTGCTGGACAGACAACATCAGCAAATACAAACTTTTAAGCTTAAAATTTCTTTAAAAATATAGTTTGACTTTGACCTTTACAAGGACACTTCATGTAAAACTAACTCACAAACATTTCAGTCCTAAAATGTTAATGCACTACAAGGTTAATTTGCTATTATTAATCCATTAAACAAGAACCGTATGCCCTTTCTTAAATTAACCATTATTTACTTATTTAATTCTTATGACCAAAGTCCAAAAGCTCTTACCTTTGTTACAGAAACTAAAAAAATGTTAGTTAGCTAGATCTCAGAACACTTCAACTGGTTTCTAGTTGTGTGCCTTCACTAGTACTAAATGCCTTGGTATTAAAAAAAAAAAAAAAACATGCGGCAAACCGGGTGGTCAGCAGTTTTTTGAGATCACTTGCTGGAGTAGTTCAAGTCAAAGAGGCTAACGTATCTCTTCTTTAGTAAAAAAAATATTTCTTCTTTTTCCCTTGCCTGTGATTTGAGAAGAAGAGAGGAGATTTTTTATGTGCATACGTAGCAATGGTAAGCAGCTGTAAAAACCTCCCACCCTAAAGATTGATGAATATATGTTTCATTAACACCAGCACATCTGAAAGACATTTGACACTTCGGAAGACCAACTAGGATTCTTTAAAATGCCTCATAATATGGTCTTTAATGGCCATCTTAGGAGCCTGTAATGCTTTTTCCATTTAAAAATTTATAAAACCTTAGCTTCTGAATATACCTGACCACTGTGAAAATGTTTATTTTGCTGGAATATTTTGAACTATACTTACATGAGCAGATGTGAGATCCGCAGCAGAGATGCCTGAAAAGCCTATCTGAAATATTTTTTAATTTCTTCATCCCGTTTATACTGTTTTTCATTTATGACTTTAAAGACTCACCACACCCTACAAATATCAAACAACAGATAACAACAGAGTGAATACTTTGTGGCCATCTCATGCCATTTTCATTGAATGGCTGTTAACAATGAGCACATCTGTAAGGTTCCACATCTGTTTGTGGGTGTAGTGCAAAGAAAGCCAGAAGCTGAACTGAGTGGATAGCTATTTTCTACAAATAACATTTCCTGAGTGCTTCTAGCTGTGATGCAGCCCTGGATGGAGGCCATCCACCCAATGCTTGTAAAGAAAGAGCTCTCCTCCAACAGGGCGAGTATCAGTGGTACAGGTGGAGGGCCCTACAGGATGCTTGTCTCACACCCCTGGAGAAAAGATTGGCCTCCACTAATACATGTGGTAGCATTGAGGGCAGTCAGGCAGGTTTCCATGCAGACTCAGGTAAGCTCAAAGGCTTTTGTCCATTCAGAATGAAAAGTACATTGTACGTGACAATAAACCTGCCATTTGAAACCTCAGGGGTTTTAATCTTATAAATAATAGAGTTCAGAGAAGAAGGGTTTGCAAGTCTGCATAGCACTGCCTGGAATTCAGATTTATGTAATGCACTCATAGGAACGTGATGCTGAATTGCATGCAAGTACTCAGGCACTTTAGATTCAAAGCCTATAATGCACGAAAATATGCAATGCAACACTAATATTTCTCTCTGTTATGCTCTTTTCCCCAGCTGCTATGAGAACATCCATCACTCAATGGCAGATCAGAGCTATCCAGTCCAGTGCATGCACTGACATAGCTTTTTACATTCTTTTGAAGATCTTGTTAACAAGCATGATGTCCACAGCAGAGGAAATTACTTGACATTTGTAAAATGAGCCAAGGAAGGTGCACATTACTAATCACATACAATAAAACCATTTTCACTCATTAGGGTTTATATAGTACATAGAAAAAGCTATGGTTTGGACATATAATAACAATGCATTTGGGGGTTGAATCACTCTTCTCTGGGCATCAAGAGAAAGTTGCAGTAGTTCTACTGCAAAATGAATTCATCCCTCAAATGCATTCAGGCATCAAAAATAATTCCTACTGTTTCAGGATATGAAAAATTGATTTGAAATATTCAGCAGCATAAAAAAAAACGTAAATCTGTTAACCACATTGGTGGATGTCTTTGTCTGGCATGTGCATTCAGAAAACTGGGAGCATTTCTTTAGCACTTTCCACTTTAAAAATATTTAAATGGCAAACATGAAGCTGTCAGCCCATGCAGTTTCACTGTGGGGACGTTATCACATGCAGCTTTTCTCTGTTATTCATTGCTTGCAGCTCTTCCAATCAGATAACCTTAACAAACATGGTGCTATCACTTGCCAGATGTGGTACATGCTATGCAGTGTCTAGTTTTTGATGGACTAAAACGGAGCTGAGAATTCTTCTCTTTATGTTATCAATCATCAGTCACGCTATGAGATTCACAAAGTGTATCTCAAAGTGTGCTGTCAAGTGCCAATTAGTGATGTTGCTGACCCAAAAGATAAAGAAGATTGTAGAAGAAGCAGCCCAGTTTAATTCTCCACTCCAGTGTCCTTAAAGTGGACTATCGTTTATGAATGTACTCCTGCAGATGAAAAGGAAATAGGAGGTCAGTGGTTCCTGTCTTCAACAATCTTCTCATAATGAATTGTAAATAGTATCACTATCAACTTACTCTTCCTGCACTGGAAAGCAGTGCAAATGGCTCAGAAAAGCCAAACACTGATAATATTGTTTCTCAGGACACAGAGCTGAAGGCCAGACTCTGTCCTCCGCATGTTGTGCCGTGTGTGGGTCCGCGTGGCTGGAGCTCACCCTGGGCTCTCGGTGCCCTTCCTGCCTCACCGCGGCCCCCCACTTCCCCGTGGGCTTGGGGTGCGTTCGTGTCACGTACACTCTGGGCTGGGAAACTGAGCTCTTCGTCATTTGAGGACACTCTGAAGATTGATGAACAATCAATGGAAACGTCTTCCTCCTTCTCAAAGCAATTCTCAGCACAATCTGGCAAAATGTCATTATCACTTAATATGGTTTTATCATGAGGTGTCCCTGCTTTCAGAACTGCAAATGATTTTTACAAGGTCAAAAGCAGAATACCATGCCCAGGTGTTTGCCATTTTGAACTACAGAATAAAACCCCCTTCTTAAAAAGACAAATGTAGAGTGCTTTCCATCTAAGGGTTACAGTATCCAGTAGTCAGTGTACATATAATGCATTATTAATTAGCATATACAAATCCTATTTATATTAAAAAAAGCTTGTTTAGTGAAGGAGACATAATTCCTGTTATTACCATCCTAAATAGCAGAAAACAAATATTGCATACAGAGCTAATAAAAATACAGGATAACAGCAACAAGTTTGGAGTATATTTGTACTCTACAGACATTTTTTTTAATGTGGGACCACTGTTTTTCATGATAAATTATGTATGCTAACAGAATCTTCCTGAGCATACCTGTGTATCTGAATGGCAATGTTCTGAAAGAGCATTTCTGGAGAGACATATCTTATGGATCTATGCAATAGGTTTGTGAATTCTTAAAATATACGTGCATGGAGGGATCCGAAATTGCTTCAGAGCTGCCTAGGCAAGCATAAGAGGGTGCAAGGCTGTCCTTCACACCATGAAGCCCCCAGACAGTTTGCTATCAAACCAGCAATGTCTAGTCACACTCCAGAGTCCACTGAAGTTGAGGCATTTCTCCACCACCACTCCAGTTCAAATACCATTGAATGTAGATATTGTACAAACATTAAAGTTGGACAAACTTTCAGCTTATTCGTACATTGGATTCTATGTGAACACAGTGGAAACATGTTGCTAATGCATGGAAGACCAGATCAAGCTGGCAAACTATGTCCCCGTGTCATAATTTAGCATACGAGGAGAACGAGTCCCTGAAGGTGCCAGACAATTAGAGGACAAATCACAACAACAAAGGCAGTCCTAACTCGTGTGAACATTTTTCAAGGTATGGAAACAATTTACAATGTTTTCAGAACTGTGGTTCAGGTCAGTTCATTTTTATACTCTACCATATGGTTCTGCTCCTTCTATTTCCAGAGTGAGCCCTATTTACCTGGGCCATTACTGTAGAAAACATATTGTTTGCAGAGAAAGGGACGGTCATCAATAAAGAAAACTTCTCAGGATAGGTATATTGAGTATGTGTATTGGTTTGATCTGACAAGGGAAGAAAATGGCAAACAACTTGTTTTGTACTTGGGAGTTATCTGAGAGCAAAGCACTGGTCAGACGCTGTACTGTGTCTTCTGGAGGCTCAGCGATAAATGTACTGTTTGGGTGGAGAGAGCAAAGAAAAGTGACTGTAGCCACACTTTTGCCTTTATGAAACTGAGCCTGCCAACAGATTAAATAGCGTTTGCACCAGGTTTTCACTTCCCACCAAGCCTGGAAAGAGGAAAGATCAGTTCAGCCCTTCCATGCATAACTGGCAGCATGGATCATGTCAGATGGTCATGGCTCCACTGTCCCCTAACATGAAAGCAGAAAGGCCATATACCGTTAGCATCAAAATCTCTAGGCAACGCCACTCCTCATGGGTCTGGGCTTGTCTCACCACAAATGAACTGTCAGCTATCCCTTAATGGTGGCTTTCACTGCACTGAATCCCAGCAAAGCAACATTCCTCTTGTTCCTAAGCATAGACCCCACAAAAAAAACACCTTTTACAGTCACCCTTTGAGAAGCTAACTTCCTTCCACAGTAAAGTTCAGGAACCCTGAACATAGGGTAATGATTGCTCCAGCCCTGCACTAGATTAATACAGAGCATTCAAACCGCATAGGAAATTGGATTTTTTTTTTTGTTTTTCATTAATGAATCATGCAGAATGTTGTCCATACTGAACTGACAAATCTGGTTGGAGTTTCAAGCTCTTGGAAGGCAATCACAGAAGACAGAAACAAAGTTTATGATACCAGAGTAGATTTATACTGACTAAGCTGCATGAAACTGGCACAAACCCCCTAGTATTTGTCTATGATTTTTGAAAAAAAATAAGACTTTGGGGTTTTAGTAGAGCTTTCATTGATAGCAACTGCAATGGATTAAATCTTAGACAGGGAACTACAGTATTTAGTTAAAGATGGAAAGGAATAATAATTTAGCACCTCTTTCAGAAAAGGTGAAGTACAATGCAAATAGAAAATATCTTCTCCATGAAGCTGCACTGAAAAATACTTTTGCATTCATGTGACATTGAGAAACAAATGACAAAGAATTTTCCATTAATAATTTAATTTGTGGGGCAGAGGGCCATCGATAACATCATAGGCAGATAACATGGAGCTGAGTTTATCCCTGAGTCAAGCAATCACAGTAGAGCTCCTTACGACACATTTGAATTTGAGTCCGTGGAATATAAAATTTAAAAAAACCCCATAAATTACTGTTAGGAACATCTGCCAACCCAACTCAGACCATCATGTCTTTATGCTAAATACTTAAAGTACAGGAAAATGAAGCTGTAGAACTGGTAAGTGGAGTATTACGAGGAGGTGCTGAGCATCTCCATCTCCCATCTATATTAAAAGAAGACACAGAAACAGCAGTCTGTCATCACCCAACAGGATCACTATAGCACTAAAATTCAGCCCTGGTGGCTAGAACCAAAAGTACTTTCAAGACCCATGATTTGTGAGGAAAATTTAGTCATCCAAGTTAAAGATCCAGGTTCCTTTTGGGGCACACATTTACCACTGAAAACAAGAATTTTTAGCAGAAAGTATGTTGAAGAGAGGCTTATAATCCAAAATTGTATTTCCTGCAGGACTAAGCTATGCACACAGAGCCTTCAGTTAAGCGTTAAGATGTAATTCACATTCACATTCAGCAAGACCCTCTGACTCATAGGTGCTTTGTTCCTTGAGGGCTGGACAACTGGATTACTCTTTATTTTTTAAAGATGGATGGTGGTGATGCTGCTGCTCATCTTTTATATCAGTGGTTAAAGCAGTCACCCAGAAACTGGTGAGCTGACTATGGTTCAGCAACCTCCTCAGTGTGAGGGGGTTCAAATCTACAGCTCCAGCCCAGTCTCTGACTACCAAGTTAAGCCACAATTGCTGGAGATTTGGGGAGGAAGGGCAGAGAAGGGAGAATAGGGAGGCAGTCTGCATCCTGCTGAAGCTGTTCTGCAAAAGATGCAAGATTTATAGGGCCAGAAAGAAAGAGAGAAATAGGAAAAAAGGAGCTTGTCTCTAACCTACACACGAGAGCTTCCTCTGGGAGAAAAAAAGAGCCATCCTCTTCGATGTTTTTAATGTTGCTAATTAATTTAGTTTTAAACCGAATTTTATGGTGATGTTTTCATATGTGTGAGATGGAAACACTCTTTGATATATTTATAAAATATAATGAAGAGCCCTGTTTGCAGTAAATGCCTGATGGAAGGGAGCAGCGGGATGCAGAGCCACACACCACTCTGGGTGACACTCTGCATAGCATGGTCACCCCAAGAGCTGCCCACATCACCACCTGCACAGAGCAGCTGCCTCATCCCTGTGCCCCAGGAAGGAGCACGTGAGCCAGGTGGGGATGTGCTTTTGGGCTGCAATACCCCGCAGGCACTTTCCTGTCTTCCTGCCACCTGGGATGCAGGATGCCCTGAGACCAGGGGCCGTGCAGCTGCACTGGTACCCAGTGCTGCCCCTGAATACTGAGATTCGTCACTAAAGGGTGTGCAGAAGCAGCTGGTATGAAAGAAAACTAGCAGTGGAGCAGGGACAAATGGAATGAACTTGTAAGAGGGTACTCACAGGAGCAACTAAAATCAGCTGTTTGCCGAAGGTGGTCTTCACTGGGAAGAGGAACTGGAGTTCTCAGTGAGACGTTCCTCTCACGCTGCCACCTGCACGTACTCGACTGTGGACAGCAATAGAATTGAACAAGCGTAAATGAAAGAAAAATCCAGAACGAGGCGAATTACAAGAGTTAGTTTGGGTAGTCTCTTAAAGCAGGATAAAGCCTAATGAGATTGGTGTCTTCTACGCTTTTCAGTGTGTTAAACACTGTTTTGTTTTGATTGCTTCCAAATTCATTCACCAGTCAGGTTACAATTATCACTGCCCTTAAAAGAACCTCCTAATTCTTCACTGTTGTTAGTGAGGCAGCCTGGTTAGTCACTATTTGGGGCAAGCATTAGCGGTCACAAATTTACTGATTTCTTTTTTAATTTAATCTCTATTTTATTTAATCCTAAAGAGTTTGGAGATCAGGAGCTATGCAAAGAATTGCCTCTTTGTGAAAAGTTTGCTTTGGTTGCCTGTCAGTGAATTTGTAGCCACAGCAAAGGCTTTGATACACCAGGGAGAAAATCATGCTTTTACCTAATCTAACCAAACCAACCTTGTTCAGATTGATTCAGTTTCCAGCCTTGGCTCTGACCTCACCCTTACCCTCAATCCTGCCTCACTTTCACACTCAGTATTTTATACAGCCTCTATTTTCTCCCTGCATAGCTTCCCCCCACCCCCTCCCAAACCAACATCTATGTTCTACTCATCAACCATTGCTTTAGAAATCTCCAGGCTGGATGGGCAGGCATGCAGTGCTGGCAGGTGGCGTAGCTGTTAGGCAGCCTTGTGTATCACAAGAGATCTGATGCTATCAAATTTCTTTTCCCCCAAAGACTAAAGAGAGCAAGGCTTTGTAAGCATGCAGGAGGGGGATGAAAACAGTTTGTCTCCTGAGCAGCCAGCCTTTGTCATTTTACAAATGAAATCACTTTGGAAATTTAGAGAATTAATATCATAATGAAGATGGGAGTACCCATTAGGGTGGTCTAATGTTGCTCTGGAGATATATGATGGATGTCCAGTTGCTGTAAGCCCTTATTTGCAGAGAGTCACCTCTGTAGTTGCCATTATTAGGAAGATGTCTGAAGCAGAGGATCAGACACAACCATTGCAAGATGAGATAGTGTTTGACTGGTTTCCAGGGAACCGAAGGATACAGTCTTAGTTGTACCTGTCACTATGGCTCCCAGCTTTTTTTCCCCCTTAATGTCTTTTTTAGCTGTAGGAAGTTTCTCTTTAAAGATTCACTGCTTCTCTAATAGCACAAAAAGCAGTAATAGGAACATAAAAAATGTTACCTGGATTGCAAAAAAGCTTCCGTTTATTGCAAAACAATTGGTATTATTCATCATCAAAGGATTGCAATATGCTGCATTAGTTAGCTTTTGCAAATAAAGATAACCGTGAGATCTTCCCTGCAGTGTATTACTTCTAGTAACTGGAAATATTCACCTGCTGTGTCCGCTTCTGGATATACCTATTGCACTGTCAGAGCAGTGATGCTGTGATTGCCATTCCTGGAAACACAGCCTCAAGAAAGTAGTACTTCCAGGAATTATCTTAATGGGCAATTGAATCATCATTTCTAGCACTCCAGCATCTTTCCCAGAAGGACAGTTTTCCACAGACAATGATTCCAGTTAGAAGAAAACGTGGATATCCAAGCCCAAATTCTTACACCTTTCTGGCTGGTTTGCAGAGAGCAGAAGCTTTATGCAGATCTTAAAATTAAGGAGAAAGGCACCTAGGACATGTGAGGCTGGAAGGTATCCAGTACAGTGATTTTGCCTGCACTTCATTTTACAGTAGTTATTCTACCCAGGTCATTTATTTTCTTCCAATTATCTGTGTTCCTTTAATAATTATCTACTGGTCACTAACATTGCTGCTTTGTTATTATTTCCCAGGAAGCTCAGTCGCTGTTTTAAGTTGTCGTAGCTGCAATGTCTTCCATGAGGATTTATACCAGAGCAGTGTCTGTGTTTTAAGAAAATCAAGTTAAATTTCACTAATGTCTAGACTTTTTCTCAGCTATGGGGTTATGCAAGGCAGCTTGTTGTTGCTAGCCGTTTCAAATAAATTTGACATGATGAGTCCACACTTTGCTCTATGTATAATCAGCACTGATTTGGGAGAATAATCAGTGGTAAATAAAATGAATGTTGTTGAAATACCCTTTGTGTGTGTTCTCATGAATTAGTCATGAAATGAGGGTTACAAATTTCTGCCCCTGATACCCAGTAATGGATCTGCACTGCCTTTATTTTTTTTTTTAATATATAGTGTGGGGGATGTGTTTGGTTTTTTGGTTTTGTGGTTGGTTTTGTTTTTCAAAATTCTAATTCTTTCCCCTAAATCTTCAGTTTAGTGGCCAGATTCACCTTGCTGGGAGCAAACGCAACTCTATCGAAAGCAATGGAGTTGTGTCTGCATATGTCAGCACTGAATTTGGCCCCATATTTATTGGAAATACCTGGGCTGCTCTGATATGATGTGGTAAATCATGCTGAGAGCAAATCAAACAGACAGGCTGTGGCTGCACCACTATTTCATACAACTCAGGTCATAATGGACAGGACAATGCTGTACTGTGAAATTCAGTGCTAAGGAAAATACATTCTTTCTAACCTTTTATGAAAATAGTTCTCATCCTTCAAAGGACAATTTACGCAATGTGACCACTGCAGAAACCAATGCAGGAGCATTTAAAAGGCAAATAGAAAAACACCACGGCCCAGGAGGAGAACGAGTGTCTGCAGATATTCCCATGCTTTTGCTATTCCAAAATTTCCATCAACTGTTGCATACATCCTCCAGAAATAAAGCTATTCACGGTCACCACAGCGAATGAAAATGATGCAACATGCCAATCGTCAAACCCAGCAAACTATAAATGTAATATCAGACAGATAAGAGCTAATGAAAACAATCACATTAAACATAGCTCTTCAGTACTTGGTGCTCAATAAGTGAGCAGCAGGCTTTCTCTGTCTAGCTTACAGAAAACAGGAGGTAGCAGTTTGCAAGGAGCAGCGTTTTAATGTGATTGGACTATAACAGACAATCTATTTACAGCATGCTCTGGGGAGCTTATAAACAAATGTTGAGTAATTTCAGCCAGCAGTAATTACCCTTGCAGCTGACAAGGATAGCATGATACTTTCTCCTTCACCTTCAGCCCAGTCCAGAAGGCACTGTACACAATGGCACTTCTAATTATTTCTGCATTTCTATGGCTAAAGACCAAAGTGTGTTATTAGAGAACATTTTAGAAGCTTTTTAAAAGCTTGTTTATTGGGACAATTAAAAGTCATCACTATGACAGCAAATAAAAGGTTCCATTTCTAGGCACGTGCCTGCAGCCGGGGGTTTGCCTGCTTACCTTATAAGCCTTGTCTACATGAGGCAAAATTTACAGCCACCCCTCACTGCTGCTAACGGTTGAGCAGCATCAGTGCTAGCAAGGTGGGCAACCCTCAAGTTTGCAGAGAACGGGGCTTTATAAATATCATATTATCTAAGCCTGCTTAGAGCACATCGAATAAACATAGTACTTAAAATGCTGTTCACTCATCTATGCTCGAGCTCCCAATGCAGCCAAAGGTAGTGGGGGTGAAGCCATCATAGTGGTGAGGAGATACTATATTTTTGCAGAGCGTCTGTGCTGCAGACGAGGCTTCAGACAATGTGGCTTTCTGTCTTCTGTTTAAACAAAATAAAAAGCAAGTTCTAAAACATCCATTAACACTTAATTAATTACTGGTGAAATACATAGGTTTGCATTTTTTCCTCCTGGGCACCGGACACACAAACGGGTTCATTCCAGGCTGGATGCAGCTGCCACAAGTGAGTCAGCAGGAAGGTGGGGGCAGAGGGGAAGGGAGAGCAGGCTGTGGTGGGAGAGGAGCCAGGGGACCCAGGTACTGCCCTCTGCATCCCTCCCTTTGCTGACCATAAGCCCCTTCTCCCAGCCTTGGCTACACGAAGGCAAACCAAGGTGTTTTAATTTCCCTGAATCATCAGTACCTGGTGCAACACCTCAAAAGCCCTCTCTCCACCATTCCAGATTACTCCCGGAGCACTCGGGCTACACTTGCCAGCATTTCAAATGCCCACCGTCCGTGGCACAGGCTAGGAGAAAGTGCTGGAGAACTTCCACGGCGAGGCGAGGTTTCTGAGTCTGCGCAGTTCTGAAAAGTAGGTGCTTTTGGTCAATAACTTACAGACAAATTCAACAGAAATGAACACCCACCCTGTCTTCCCAGTTTTCTCTGGCAGGGAAAGCTGGTGGCAGCTCCTGCCTTAGGGAGACCTCAGGAGGCTGCACTGTCTTGAGTAGTCACTTATTTGGCCCCAAAGCACCATTTTATTTTTTCACTTATGTCATACATACTACTGGATTTTGTGCTCCCACTGCATGAGTTACATTTTACCGTGAAAACACTATATCTATTTCCAAAGAGTAGTTTTAAAAATGTTCAAACTGCTACTCACGACAAGGCAAGCATCATCAAAGTGATTGCTGTAGGCAGTGATAATTAACAAAATGATCAAGTCACAAGACTGTGCACCACAAGAACTTTTATTTAACATTGTAATACAGTCATATATGAGCCAAACTATCCGAAAGTAATTGGGAGAGGCAGTGAACTGTGATGTGTGCTGGTTTGCAAACACCATGGACAGTTTGGCGTTTGCTGAGCTCCCATCCGCCTCAATAAATTCAGTTCAGACTCCTGCTATAGGAATTGACAGCAGATATCTAATCCCCAAAAGTGGATTATTTACATTTTTTGATACGTTGCATTGCATTACATCCTGTCATGTTGCATCTCATCACAAGCAGATATAATATCGCATAACATGATGTGACATTATGACAGACATCAGAAATGTTTTTTTGTTGTTTTGGGTTTTTTTTTAAACTTCATATCTAGTATCCAAAATGTTTCTGCATGATTTCTAGGAAGATCGAGTAGACAGGGCGAGTGTCTGGATTACTCGTTCCTCTGGCAGCCGCTGCGCTGCCTCTGCCATGCTTTGTTTTAAATCGAGCCACATTGTTTTGCAGTTTCATGAAATCTCAGCAATGCAATTTTGCACACATTTTGCAAACATTTTTAAAAGATTCATTATGAGGGAAATCAGCAGAACACATGTTCAATAACAGCATAAAATGACAACAGCTGCTGCAAATTACCTTGCCTGAAAGGAAACCCCAGAAATGCATTGCAAACTTTAACAATGTACTCTAGCTGTTGATTGCTCGCACCGGCGCTCGCTACTCATTTCTGAGACACAGTTGGTGGAGGAACATTAATTTGTCCTTGTTCTTCAGACTGGCAGGTGTCACTTTGCCCAGTGTGGGACGTGAGTGACAGATATTTTGCAGCTGATGAAATGAGAATGCAGAAATTCTAGAGTGCCTCTGGGATTTCACTGGTCATTTGTGGCCGGCGCAAGGGCAGGGCCCGCTGCTGCGCTAATGCAGGACTAGCTGGGGCGGCTCTTGCTGCAGGCTGCCGCAGACTCACAACATTTTAAATAATATTTGTATTATGAAGCTCTTTGCCCCCCCACACATGCACACCGTTGATGGTATTGTGTGCTTCACTTCTTTCTAGACTGATACTGTCTGGGAAATTGTTCTAATTTTTTTTTTTTTTTTATTCTGTCGTATGCTCAAGTCTTTCTCGAAAGGATTTTACCTGCATCTGCTATCTTTCATTCTTTGAATAACATAAATTGAATTGACTAATAGCAAGATGTAAGCTAACCTAGGGGGAACTGATTAAAAACAAGAGCAGTATTAAAAATGCAATTAGTAAAATCATCTCAGGATACAGAAGTTTAGGAAGAGAGTGGAGAGAATTGTATCAATTGAAGTACTTCTTTCATCTAATTTAGAAAAGCAGAAGAATGCATTCCATGTAGAAATATACACGGCTTAGTGCAAACAAACAAACAAACAAAAGATACTAGGAAATGAACAATATTGTAATGTTAAAGAATTAAGAATTAGATTTGTTGAATTTAACACTATCCTGCAGTTCAAGGAAAAGAAATTGTTTAGAGCTGATGCCTCAGATAAATATTTGCAGCCTTAGTTTAAATAATGTTGTTGGGGTTTTTTCCATTCAGCTATTTTATGAGAAAGGAGAGAAGGGGTTAAATAATTCTATAGTTTCTGAAATACTTTTTATAACAACTAGAGTGCATATTAAAAGGAAAGTGATTCTTTAAATGCTATTAGCTTTTTATTTAAACTACATATTATTTTGGAGGTGGTGATTTTCAAGAAAACCCAAAAATTTCAGGACAGGGTTTCATTTTGCTAACCATGTTAAATGCAGTCTATATAAAACAGTGTAATCCAGAAAAAACACTAACGACATTTTCAATTGTGATAAAAACTTATTAACATATTTGCCTCTTTAATGATTAACTGTCTTTGAATATTAAGAGATTTTTACAACATCTTATTCGCACCAAGGAGACTCTGCAAAAGGCTGAGCTTTTTCTTTATTTTATAAGTGAGGCTTCGTTTGATATGCATTCTGATTTTAAAAGAACCATAATATTTTAATCGATCTCTCTGTAAAGATGATGATTATTATAAATGAGATACAGCCCTGCACATCAAGCCTGACTGGTAGATAGGAGGTCATGAGTCAGGAATTATATGAAGAGGGGAAGTGAAAACTAGAACATTTTTGAACATGATTGTTTAAAGGAACAATTATGTACGCTTGCACATGAATTCAAGACTTCAGTTACATGTGCAGAGTTATCAGCCTTCATTTTCTATTAATTTCCTTCAAAATAGCTCTGAGAAAATATCATTTACCAAAAAAAAAAAAATTAAACCTGTACATTTATTATGAAAAACATGTAATTTCATACTGAACTCTTCACATTAATGAAATAGATTACATTAAAAATGATGGCAGAATAAATATATCTGATGGAAATGTTGTTACAGACCTAGGCTGTGAAAACACTGGTTAATGCCATTTGCCAAACGTTATTTTATTGTAGATAATTACTTACATTAAGTAATTTGAAATACACATAAAGATAGACTCTGAAAAGCTACAAGGTAGCTCTTTAAGTACAATTCCATTATCAGAATTCAATTTTTTTTTTCCTATCAAATCTCTAGTTTCCCCTAAAAAATACTGTTTTATTTATACACCCATGCAAAAACACACACAGAGACAAATATATCTGCATGTTTTCAATTTATATTCCTCCCCTACTTACAAATGCAAAGATATACTGTTACCCTTTGGAAATCAAATATTTTTTCTAGATGGCATGCGTCTTTAATTAAACTGTATTCTTTACAGTGATCAAATATAATTAGCAGTAACAAGTATTTAATGAAAACAAACTGCTTTCCTTTGAAATCTTTCCAACCCACTGTACTTTAAGTCCGTAGCCTCTCTGCGATCATTGTATCATAACAAGTAAATATAAGTGTGTGATTAAAAGCTTGTCAGGTACTGCATCATTTCAGACAAATAAAAATAGGGAAGGTAAACAGTAGAGATCCTGATTCGTGTCAGGTACAAATCCTGTCATCTAAGATATTGCTTGCAATGAGACAGTACTGTCAGTGATTCAATGTGCTATAGATCTGTCTTTTAACCACCCTATTTGATATCATTACATACTAAGACATTACCCCAGTATCTTTGATTATCACTGAGATGAGAGGAAAGTGCGCTTACACCAGACTCATTGACAGCGAGGTGCTATAGCAACTCTCCTGTAATTAATTGTGAGTGAAAAGGGGTTTGGTTTTTGCAGCCTCGTAAAACTTTTCCCACATGGCTGAACCCACGGTCAGGAGACGTTAGGCAACATTAACTGCCTGCACATTTCTGCAAGGCTCTGGAGGAAGCCGTTCGGCACTGGGGCTCCAATTCTGAAAACCCTGGGACACAAGACATCAGCGTCTACCTTTCATCTTAGCTGAGATTTGGAGAGGGTTCAGACCACAGAGGCTCCTTAATTCTCACTAATTCATTTGCTTTCCTGATTCACTTGGCTTGGGATAACCTGCGAATGATAATGAACCTGTAAGGGGAGCGCTTAGTCCCTCGCCTTTGAATGTGCTCGGCATGGATTGAGGGCTTTCTGTGAATCTTGCAAGAGGAAAAGAATCTTATTAGCACTGATTGCCAGTCATGAGGTTGCCTCTAAAAATTGCTCTTGTATTTTTAACTCTTGCTTGCTTATAACAACCCCAGCTAAAGAGAGAGATACGTTGTTTACACGTGGAACACAACATTGTTCTCAACATTTACTCATTTCTCTTTGCAATTTGGTCTAATCATAACACATTTGCTTTACGTATGTCATTACTATACCACTATGAACACTTCATCATTTTTCCCATGATTATTCTACAAGTTCATAACTAGCCAAGTCCTCATCTCTTCACCCCCAGCTAAACATCCTCTTTGCATAAATGTATGCTCTCTAGAATAAAAGGTCTAATTTTCTTTTTTTTTTTTTCCCTTTTGTTATTAACCATTTCAACAGAGCACAAAGCACAGCTAGTACCGCTTTTCGTGTTACTAGTGGATTTCTAGCAGATTTGGTGTTCTCTCATGTTGGTTCTTTTTTTTAATAAACATATTGTGAATCTGGATACAAATCAGAATTCAAGCACCAGTGAGAATATCTGAAAATAAAACTGGGAAAAACAGCTTATTTTTGCTTCTCTTTGGGAAAGGAACATTCACCTTAGGACTATATTTTTTCCCATTTATTTATGTGAAATTTAGGTAAATGTATGGAAGAAATGGATTGAAACTCAGAAGTCTCTGTCAGTGACTCTGCTTAGAACATCAAATTCCTTCTAGAGGCAGTCTTTGCTAATGGCTGAGGATTCAGATTTCGGTTTCTCCTGGGCCCCTGTCATTGCTTCCATTAAATTCCGACTCCTGACCAAACCCTGGGAGATCCCAACCTTAAACAGCACATTCTGCTCTGTTCACCTGCTTAGTGATGTAGGTTGCTTTCCTACCAAAATCTTCCTAGGAAAAGATTTCAAAACGTTTTCAGAAGGACAATCCATCTTTTGCTGTAAAAATATAGTGTTTTGCTGTGCTTGCTAGCCTTTTAAATATAGCATATGTGCACTTCCAAAAAAAATACCCAGTGCTTCAGATTTGGTACTTAGCAATAAGTCTGGTATCAGCTAAGGAGACCCTTCTATGGCTTCCACATCTGGTACATTTATTCACTAGCCAGAAGTGAACGATGCATTGCACTGAGACAAAGATAACATTCTTTTCTGTTATTTTTTTACCTTCTGTCTAGATGGGGTTAGTAAAGCATTTCTCTAAATAGACAAAAAAAAAAAAAGGTTTCAGCTAATGAAATAATTTCCTAGAGTCCTCTTGAAGTACTAATTTTATGGCTTTTCTCTCTAATTTGGTGTTACCCAAAAAAAACCCCTCTAAGTGACAAAATATTACTCCCACTGTTTCTCAACAGAATTTGCCAAAAAGGATAATTATGTGAGACTGCTAGAATTCAAATTTGAACTGGAACTTCTTGTGTGGAATATGGATTTCTATTATATTGATAGGCTCTACACTTCTTCAAAAGGCATGAATAAGAGCTAATCAGCCAATGGAATTTATGTTGCAAGGGAATTCCAACAGTTTGACACTTGCTTGTCGAATCATTAAACATTTCCACAGGACAGTTACCAAAAAAATCCCAACTTGCTTTGGAAATGTCACACAAAAATATCCACATTTTGCATCAAAATGTCAAAACAAAACATTGATTCAAGCTGCTATATTTCAAAATGTCATTTTGTTACTTTTTAATCAGTATTTTGGCTGTATATGATGTGTAAATTTTACTTAGAAATTATTTTTGAAAATTTAATTGAATTTTCCTTTTCCACAGTAAAACCCAGGATCAGAAAAATGGCAATTTTGTGTTGGAATCTTTTGCACAGCTTTATTGACAATGGTGAACGGAAAAATACTTCCTTGTTAAAACTGCTTAACAGATAGTTTTTGGTAATTTTCTGCTTGTTTGTTGTGGTTTAATATGGTAAAGCGTGTTTCACTCTAATTATTTTAAAACCAACCAACAAAAACCACAAGAGAAAAACTCCCTAGATTTGCTCAATGTATGGCAAACACCATGGAAAACAAACGCATAACCAAACCAAAACGAACAAAACCAACCAAACAGATGCCTTCACTCTCACCAGAATATCCCACTCCCATTCTTATTTGTAGTTAAACAGAGGTAAAGAAAGATATTCCAGTCTGAACAACGTATCTGAGACACCCCATATTCATATTAAGAAGAGGAGGTCTGTGAGAGCCTGACTCCCTGCAGACAATCCTAGGAGAGTGTTACATTTGGGAATAACTAAAATTAAACTTATACCACAGAGAAATTGGGTTTAAAGTATCTCTGTACCCTGAGGACCGCACTGCCCCTGTTTGTTTTAAGATGCATCCCTACATGACGAGTAATTTGTTTTTCTATTTCTCCTTAGCTGCCTTGTCCCCCAATACAAGAATATGGCCCATGTAGCTTGGCTGCATCTTTCACGTAGCACCTGTGCAAACTTTGGGAAACACAAGGGCACTCCCATGTCTCCCTGACACATCACTATCCAGAAGTTTGTTTATTTTTCTGACTGTTTTTTCCCCTGCTGGAACTCTCAGTTTATTAGAGCTTCTCGCTGGGACAATATTCACTTCTAGCCCCAAGGCTCAATTTTGAGCCCATGCAAGCCCTCAAGATGTTTAGAAAAGGACCTGGCTGGCTCCTGCTCCTCTATTAATCAGGAATTTCTACCATGTTTTCCTCACTACCAGCTCTCACTCATAGCACTTCCAAAAACTTTGCACAATGTTGACCAGTTTTACAGCAATAAAGCACATCTCTTAACTAATCTACTATCCCCCCGTGTCTGAAAATGTGAGCAAAATTGGAAAGTGGAACTCACCCACATTTTTCAGCTCAGCTTGCAAATGTGCTAGAGAAAAAATTATTTTCTCCTCTAACACTCTAGTCAAAAAGCATCAATTGGCAAGTTATGCTCATTTACATACTTTTTCTATTAAACTTTTCTATCATAAAAAATTGCCTTTATGATCCAGACACATAATTTATTATGCAATGCACCACCACCATCATCACAGTGAATTGCATTTTACGTGTTTATACTAACAGGGAAGGTGATCAGCTTTAGCCTTCTTTTCATTATATGCATCATTCATCCTCCACTACCAAGATCTCTGGATGCTGTAGCATATCCATCATTATCTAACTGCCAACTGTTTTCAGAGGTTCCACTGCTTTAAGCTCATTATTTCTTCAGATTGGTGAATCTACAGAGAATCTTTCCACAACATACAGCAGTCAGCATGGCACATATGTACAGATGAATGGTAGGGATTTGTCCTTCACAGTCTCTTTGTACCCAGTTTTGCCCCAGAACTGCAGCATGTAATGAGCAGCAAGTGCATAGTCATATATTTAAAAATAATAAAAATTAAATGGCATTAAAAATAATAACCAAATAGTGGCATCTTCGTGTGGATAAGCTGTTGTGAAGAAATCTGGTTTACAGATTGCTCAGTAGTTTGGGGTTACCCTTTCCTTATAATGCAGACTAAAGCACATAGACAAAGAGCTGTGCTAAGATAAGGAATTTCTTTCCTGTCCCAATTTACCTCGCTGCATTTAATTTAATCAATAGCTGAATGGGGAAGAGGAGGAGAATTGGATGGTTCAGGAGACTGATAATGGGATATCGAACTTTTCATCTCTATGTCATTGATTCAACATAGGAATTGACACACTGGATCAGAGCAGTGGTCCATCTCCTCAGACATCCTCTCTGACAGCGGCCAGTAGTAGATGTGTTTCAGGGAGAGGTGTCAGAAACCCTGCAGTAAACATTTATGAAATAACCTGTCCATAGGAAGGGTTTCTTCTTAAGTCTCTCATTTTTGGTTTGGCTAATTTGCAGTAGTCTGTAACTCTTCAAAAATCTTTTCACTCCTATAGAGTGAAACACAGATGATATGCTTATTTAAATACATATCTAACCGAAGTCTGGATTCAGCTGTAGTCTTGGTCACCAAGTTCCAGTGAATTCCAGAGGAGAATTACATATTGCAAAAATTAGTAACTTCATTGCATTTATTCTTAACTTGTTGCTTTTCTAAACAAATAACCTCTCCTCTATACAGTGTAGTAATTATCACTAGATGCCCATCCAAGCCTTCCCCTGTCATCAAAATAGTTTTAAACTTTTAAAACTCTCTTTTATTGAAGGGCTTTTCGTGCTTCTAATTATTTACATTGTGCACCTCTATACTTCATCTATTTCTGGTACATTCTCTTCAAGTCAGGGTAACCACAACAGACTATAGCACTCCAGGTCAGGGCATACATAACACTGGTTTATTTAGTAACATTATAAGATTGTTGGCATTATTTCTCTCCCAGTTCCTTTGCATCCCAATGGTTTGCATGCTTTTTTGACCCTTGCTCCATACAGAGCATAGAGTTTCATTGAACCATCCAATATAAGACACAGGTCTTCTCTTGAGTGACAACAACAATGTATTTGGGTAGCCCAAATTGTTCCTTCTTGTGTTACATTGGTCAACACTGAATCATTATAATGACCATTCAGCTAAATTTGTTAAATTTTATTTTCCTTATCGATGGTTTCCTTATTACTTTTTGTGAAATGTTTCAGTTTTCTTTACTGTCTTTTTTACTTACAAGTGTCATATGCATCTTGTTTAATTATAATACAGGAAAACTAAACCAATTTCTAGCCCTGCTATAAAGCCTGGAATTCCACCCACATGTGTATACATACATTAACTCTCTATTGGTTCATAACGTTTTTGTTGTTCTCCTTAACTAACACCTTCTAGTCTCTTCTTGTGTACTCCTGTGTTTTTTTCCTGGCAGTGTTTTCCAAGGAGATTTCTTTTCAAAAATTCAGCTGAAATACATTGTTTGTTTGGCATAACAGATTCTGGTAGATTAGAAAACATGGGTTTTCTTTATGTGACTATGTCACTTTCTGTCACACTGCTATGTCACTATTATATAACACTAAAATCACAGTCTTATCATTCCAGTCCTAATTTTAGTTTAGAAAGAGACCTACTGAGTTGGCATTTTTAGGAACATTCCTAAAATCATAAAAATAAGCATCAGCATTTGCTATTTTATTGACAATGGTTACTTTTAATAGGACATTGCATATACTCAAGAGCATCTTACTCACTTTTTTCTTAAATACCTCTCCAAGTCTTGGGTATCCTATCCAATCCAGTATCCTGAGGAAAGAGGAAAAAAAAAAAAATGACACAGGCAATTGTCCTTGTTGACCTAAGTGAAATAAGTTAATGGTCCTGATTCAGGTCTTAGTACAAAATGCAAACCAAAAACCAAAGAGAGGACCTTATTGGTAGCTGTAGCAAAGAAATGTACACACAGCATGAACAAAAAGAACAACTCTTTCAGCATAGGGAAGGCTGTGGTCCTTTGACATGAGAATTAAGGAGTTTTGGCATCATACTAAATAAAACCTTTCAGCTTTTTTCTTCCAAGCTCTTTTCTGTACAAGGAAGCAGAAGTGCTGAGTCTGTCAGGCTTTTAAATATTCTTAACAAGAAGCATAATGGTATGACACTAAGTATGTTAACTAGGCTGCAGGTGGAGAGCTGTTTAATGTCACTCTGTGTCTAAGACCAGCTGAAATGCTTTGTGTTTGCTTCTTTTATAAAACAAAACTCTCTAATCCGGCACCTACTGTCCATGCACAGTTCTGGCTCTCTGGACCTGAAGGCCACCTGGAGACAACAGCTTCAAATCTGCCCAAGCCCCCACCCTTGTTTTCTTCTACAGATTTCTCTGGACTGGTATGTCCAGAGCAAAACTACTCTCTGGAAGAAAAAAAAAAAAGGACAGCTTAGTTACATTCGAGATCTGGATCACTTCAAAGATGCTGAGGATCAAGGAGGTCTCGGTATCTATACCCTGCACCCAGCAGAGGGGAGATGAAGGGACTAACAACCTGGGACGCTCCATGAGAGCATGTCCTGCCTCTCTCGGCACCAGCCAAGCAATCCTGGTGTGTAGAAGCACTGGGCACCAGGAGCTGTGGGCATGAGGCATTTCTGCTTTACCTCTGTATACACATCCTTCACAGGCACAGTTGGCTGGACCGAAGATTTAGCCCATAGCAAGGGAATGTAGATTATTCTCAACATTACTCATGCTAGCAGTGTTTTCAGGTTAATTTGTAAAAAAAAATGACCTGGAAGCCTAAGACTGAGTTTCAAACAAGACAGTATTTTAAAGCTTGGTTTAATAAACCTCATTTATTATGTGAGATAAAAGAGTTCTGCAACCAACTGCATGGCTTAATGGCTGAAGTTAGTAACTCATGTGAATAATGCTGCTAAAAGAAAACATGTTATGTGATCAGTTCATAGCAATCACATAGCAGCTATCCTCACTGGTTTTGCTAAAACACGGTATAGCTGAGAGGACTAGTTATCTCAGCAGTAAATATCTGAGTTACAGGAGCACAGCTGGAACGTCACGGCTCCCTACCCCTGCACAGCCTTTCCTATAGCTATAGCAGCATGCCACTATTGAGGGCTAAAGATGAAGAAGTTTTGTAGCTTGCTGCTGTCATGCTTACAATAAAGCACACTCTCATCTTTAGCATTTCTGAGTCTTTTTGGTGTCTATGTTTAAAGCATAAATGTAGCATTCCTGGACGCCACCCTCAGAAGATAAAAGCATACAACATTTTCATAAACAGGATAAAGCACTGGGATTACGCAGAATGCACTAATGGTGCCAGATCCAAGGCCAGGTAAATGTGAGTACACACTTCAACTGCTGGGCACACCAGAAAATACTTAATTCCAATTGATTAAAGTAGAAGATTGGAAGAAAAAAATTAGTTCTTTAAGCGAGCAGCAGTGGAGCTTTCTCATGCATTAGGGCATAAAATGACACTCTGTGGGAATCAGAAAGTAATTTTTCTCCTTCAGATAAGATGTTGCGCAACTGGCCAAGCACAATTATTAATGATTTACCTACAATGCATAAGGTATTGCTTTTTAAGTCACATGCACCAGTCATCTCTTCTGCTATAGCAGCCTCTCTGTCTCCTGCCCCCATATGTTACATTAATGTGCATAAAAGGTAGTTAGCCCTTTTGGAAGTATATTTTAAAAGTAGCATTAAAAACATTTTGAAACGTGCTCTGATATCCTAGTCAAACTAAGAATTAGGATGCTGGGATGAATGCATCAAGTTTTAAGAAGAGGTATGAATACTTTTCTTGCATTTCAGCTTCAACAAAAATTGCCAGTCAGAGCTATAAAGGAATGGGGAGTGTAAGCTGCTACAACAATGATTATTCATAAAAGAAAATAATTTTTAAATGAAAAAAAGGTTCAACTTGCGTTTGTACTCCCTCGCCCAAGGGAATGCATATCTGTACTGCACAATGTACAACTCCTGCAATTGGTGGCCTGCAATAGGAAATATGAAAATATATAAGGATATGTAAACAGAAAAGGAGAGGTTTGGTGGGAGTGTGAGAGGATATCCAGTAAATGTTTAGTTCTTCCAGTACTTTATCAAGGATATTTGTAAATGGAAAGAGAAGAGTCAGAGGCTGAAAATACTTTAGGATCTGCTCCTGAAGGTGAATATTAGCAGTGGCTGCATCGTGGCATCATCTAAAAAGCATGGTAAAAAGGCAAGAAGGCTTTCCTACAAAATCTTGTAAGGCTTTGGCTGCAGAAATCCGCTTACCCCAACCCATGGAGGTTCTGCCAATAGCATCTTCATTATAAGTATAGGTAAGTACACACCCATCAAACCCACAGCCAGGGCTGTCTGGAAAGCGTGGTATGTGGAGGAAGGAGCTCCTGCAGCACAGGGTGCTTGATGAGGACCTCGGCAGCCCAGGGGACCGTGAGGACAGAACCTGCTGCCTGCCTGTGGGGTGGCTGGGCAGCTGGAGGCACTGAGCCGGGGCGGCAGCTGGAGCAGGAATGCTACAGGGAAGGTGGCTTCACGTTAACACTTCTGCTTCAAGCAACCGCTTGTCAGCAGTAAAAATTTCAGGTTCATGGAATTTTGGCCTCCTGAAAACGGCTGCAGGACTAACGTAACTGTTAGCTTATTTGGTGAGCTCTAATAAATGGATATCATAAGGCGTGCTAATTTCCCATTGCTTCAGCATGATACAATGATCCTGGAGAAATCTAGCAGACAATAACCAGCTTCCTATTTCTCAATCTAGAAGCCTCTCATTTCTGATGTGCTAATAGCCATCATAACAAACAATTGCTAATACTCAAACAACAGAAGAAATAACAGTAACTTCCCCCTATTTCATTCATAGTTGGACATGAGAAAATGAATTGGACATTCTCAAGCCCAAGCTACACAGAAGACAAGAACTTTTTGACACATTCAGTGACAGTAAATCTTTGTCTTATCCTTCCAGGTGGGAAAGTATTTGTGGCTCTCTTTCACGCTTTTAATCAAACTGCAGACCTCAGCTGACAGCCACTCCTCCTTTCCTGAGCTTTTTTCAAGAGAGGTATGGCTTAAGAAGATATAACCTCTTAATAATCTTAATCACGTTATTTTTTATTATCTTTTAATTCATTATAATCCAAATAAGTCTGTGGAAATCTAGAATTAAAATTTATTTCTTTAGTGACTTATGTTTAAAACATTAGCTACACATGGCATTAAGATATTATTTACCAAAAAAGAAACACATACCTCAGTAAGACAAAACACTACCATGTTGGATCTGTAGGTTTTATTTAGGGATAACAAAACAAAATCCATAAGTATCTGCCCTTTCTCCTCAGTCTGAGCCCAGAAAGTAATACTGATTTGTTACTAACTCAAGTTACTATTTTATAGCTACTCCAACAAAATCTGTTGGCAGTGTATAAGATGTCCTGCTGCGTACAATTAATCAGTATACTGGTTGGGCAAGTGAGTCATACCACAGCTCCCAGTATGAGCATTGTGGTCTCGTTCTGTATTAAATCACTGGTCGATGAGGTTGCAATGCAAGCACAAGGAGCAGTCACCCCATATGCTTTGGGTCAAATCTATGCTACAGGAGCCCACAAGAAAAAAGTTTCTTCCCCAAAAAAAAAAAAAAAATCCCCAAAAGCCAAGGGTCTCAAATAGTGCCTGAAAGTAAGACTAATTTTTATGTGTCTTGAACATCTACAGATCCAGCCACAGTTTCTTTCACTTAGTTTTCCACTGAAGAAAAAAAAATATGGTAAAAAAATACAAAGACTACCTTTTGTTCCTTGGAGGGAAGGAGATATGCCTTGAGTTCTGGTGTCCTGCGGTCACTAAGCAATAGGAGTTTTTGATTCCCAGCAGAACCTGGGGTCCAAAGTGAGGCAAGCAGATCTTTGCAATGCAAACAACATATATAGTTTGTTACCGATCTCCTCACTGGCACTTCATACTAACTAGTTCATGACCATCAGTCACAAGTGAAGATCAGGCTCTCAATTAAAAAAAAACGACTTTGAGGGAGGTTTTTGAGCTAACGCTTATCAGGTAGCACTGGCTGCTATGTTCAGGAAATGTGTTCATGATCTTCAATATACAAGCGGGATGGCATCTATCTTGTATGCATAGTGTAATATTATTTATTGGTCCTGGATTTAGCTTACTGTAAGGTTACACACTCTTTGTTTGTAGAAGATGTTTTTGTGAGATCTTATGAGTTACTAGTTTACAGATCCAAAACAATACTATGTGCTTGTGTTGGACATTGTAGCCATAACAGCTCTCCAAGCGAGCAGACAAATCTCAAGCCTCAAGAAACTCACTGTGCCAAGTTTTTATGTTCCAGGCACCATTTACTAGTCCCATATGATTCAGGTATAGTTCAAACAATCAACAGCTTTCCCAGTTAAGCCCAAAATTCAGAAAGCATCACACTTCAAGAGGCAAAGGGCCAAAGATATGCAAGAGGAAAGTGATAAGAAGAAGTAAGGTGTAGGATAAAGGCAAGATTATTTTATAGCTAGATTCTATATACTTAGAGAAAAAAAAAATTGTATGTTTAATACTCCGTTTGTGCCAACCCTCCTCTGAAGTATTGGCTATTGTCAGAGACGTGAAACTGAGCCAGTAGAACCCTAATCTAATGTGGTTTCTCCTGTAATCCTATTTCCATGAGGATCTGTTATTTTACTGAAGGCCACAGAAATAACAGATTCTGTTATTCGATAATTGTGAATCTGTTTTTGAGGATCTACCTGCAATAAATTGTCTACTTTCACTTCCTCAGAAAACAGGCCAAATTCTGCCTATGGGTCTTCTGAGTCAATGTGAGACATGAACATACCATTAGGGCAAACCTGCAGGCTTGTGTCCATGTGCTTCCTACAGGTTAGTCCATTTTGTCCATTTCTGTTTTTTTCCAGACGGAAATGAGTTAATACAATTTTGAAGAATCTAACTTTTAAAATTTTACAACAAACCAGCAGTTTCAGTTGCTATTTTCTGAATTCGAAGTGTTTCCAAAAACATGATCAACTAAAACAACAGAGCTTGGGGGAAAAAAAAAATCAAATAGAAACAAAAAAATCATTGTGGACATTCACTTGCAATATTATAACCTACTGTTGCTACAGACAAAAAAATGTGGGTTTGCGTGGGCAGCCTCACTTTAAATCTGCACTATTCAGATTTCAAAACCAGACTTCAGCTGCTTCTGCCTGGTCACATACACAACAGCAGACAGCCCTGCTGAAACACCTTGGCCATGCGCAAGCACAGTGAAACACTGTGGGCGCAGACAGGTGAGCACCACAGCTGCTCTGGAGAGAATGGAGCTGTGCTGGGCCACCCTGCTCTGGCTCTTAAAGCTTTGCAGATGCAGTTTTCATTTTCTTGTCTTCTCTCACCATTGTTGTTATGAGGCAGTTAAAAAAATAATGAATATTGCTAAACACGTATTAGTAACTCGTTGTTAAGCAATAAGAGCTAATGGGAGGACACTTCTTAGCAGTTAATGATTGGCCAGAGGAGATGGCTGGGGTCCTTAACACAGTCAGTCATTAAATGTGAAGCAATACCCTTGCTGTAACCCACTATTGCTACTTGCGTTTCCAACCCCCCTGTTTACTTCTCCAGCTTTCTGCATTCCACTGATGTGAATTTCATCTTATTTTCTTAGGTACCTACCTACCTATTCCCAGCCCTTAGTAACTGACACAGAAAATCTCCATTCACAATGGTCTATGAGGTTCCAAATAAATTATGCTCAGATTGCTGATTAAATGAAGATTATTATTAAATATTAAAATTCAGACTTTATCCACATTTTAGTGGCCACAGATGAAAAAACTACACAGATCAGTGTAATCCATTTATTGGTTTATGGTGGAAAACTCCTACAGGGAGTGTCACAATTCCCCTTGCTGTCCCTGAGTGCATTTTGCATTAGGATCTCTGATTTAGCTGGAAGATATATAAAAATCACACACAGTCAGACAGATCCCTCCTGGCTACACATCTGAGAAGGCTCAGGAGCATAAGGTCAACACAGAGCAACTTACGCTCACAAAATGAGCCCAGAACCACCTGCTTCAGATGTTAGTATGCAAGGATTTTCAGGGTCTGGAGCTTTTGACCAAACCACACCACTCTTAGGGGATCTGTTCTCTCTCTCTCCCTCTCTCCTCCTACTACCAACCATGCACACAAAAGCAATGAAAGTTAAAGGCCAGCAAACTGCTTCATGGAAGCATGTTTTAAGTAAAGTAGCTGTTTATCTTATTCAAGGGGTTTGATCCTGAAGCAGTTCAGCCATTAAAAGCAGCCCTTTGAGACCACAGTAATCTGTGGTGTTACTATGGGCTGTCTTGCCACTAATAGTTTCCTGGTTTGAGTGATATCTTTTATTTTCCTTTTTATCATCTATTTTTTCTGAGCAATGTAGCTTACTTCAAACTTGAAGACAGTCACAGTGCATTTCTTTATTTATGCTGATGCTGCGTAAAGAAAAGGTTCAATTTTAATTTCATGCAAACTCCACAGCTAATTACTTATTTTTATATCTATTAAAACGGTCATTTTAAATAATGAGAACACTGCTCTTACTTTCTTATGAGGTCCTTCACAATGCATTTGTAATTATGACCTAGAACATCTGCAAACAGATAAAACAGTAAATTAGTTATGGTGTGTTTATTCTTTCTTCATAATCGCAAACCATTTTTTATGTTTAGAGTCCATCCTTTTTTCAATCCAGCAATAAAGAAAGGTTTATTGGGAGACTGTAAATGGTCAAAACTGTGTAAAGACAGCAGAGGAAGCTAGCAATGTCATTCCACAGGATCATAATTTCTTAAGAATGTAAATGAAACATTTGAACATACAAAGGGAATGAGCAGTCTAGTGTTTAATTTCCTAGTTGAAGGCTGAATATTTCCTGATTTCCTGCAGGCTCATTAAGGAAGAGGTGGGGTTTTTTGGAAGACATTTTGGCTACTCTTCAATCACAGACTTGGGAAAGCTGCTTACAGTGAGGAAGGCAATGGCATGAGACCAGTCTCTCTGTGCTTTGGGTGTTGCATTGGCTGGGATCTTCCTTCCATAAGCTCAAGGCAGTGCGTGAAGGCAACAAAACAAACAAACAAAAACTCTCAATATTGACCAAAAAAAGCAAAATGAAACAGACTTTAAAACTAAGTAAACTATAGAAACATCCTAGGTGAAGAACTAAGTGGCAGAAGCTCTTAGCTGCCAAGGGCAAAAGCCATGAAGAGAGAAAAATGCTATTTCTTTAGATGATCAAAGCACTGGGAGCAGGCACAGAGTTAAACTACTGATGCCCTTCACTTTTCTTTTTCTCTATTTCAGACTGATAGTGATTACTAATGAAGAAACCATGGAATTTCACAGCTTTCTGTGTAGGTAAGCATTCTATAAAAATAATGTAAGAAATATTTTCTTTAAAATGATTTAATGAATATTTTGACTAAACAACTGCTTTTTCACAGCCTCTGTTCCTGTCATTAACTCTTGTCATTACTGCTGTAGGAGGCTTGTGACTTTTCCCCTGATTGGACAACAACAATTTTAATAAAGAAGACGATGAAGTGGTCAAAGTCTTTCAGTACCTTCTAGAGGGGAGCAATTTGTAGAGCAGGAAGAGCTAGGACAAGGGAGAAGCATAAGACCATTTTAAGAAATCTAAATATTCCTACAGAGTAACTTGGCTCAGTTATTGACCAAAGCTACATTAGATTATTGGAATAGTTATTGCTAAAAAAACCTGAAAACAGGTTTCTTCGATCATAATCATGTGAAGGATCTGTTTGCAGTCACTGTATATGTATTTTGGGGAACCTGGTGGTGCATTTACAGGGGACAACCAGCACTCTGTTGCTCATGAGCCCTCACTATCAAGTGCCCTTCACATCAGTAACTTCACTTCGCTTGCTTTCATTTTGAGACTGAGCGTCTCCGTTTCAGTCATGTCTGTAAGGCACAGGAAGAGCCAGGACTTCCTTGCGGTAGGTGCTTTTCACAGAGATTGCTCCCCGCTGCCTCAGTGAAAGGAGCTTTCGTGTGGGATGAGTGGGTCCACCTCCAACTCACGGCCTCTGTCCTTCCGCTGACCTGCAGCTCTGCCGCTCCTTTTTCCCTATTCTGTTCTTCACTTCTTTTCACAATTGCCCATCTTCCTCTGCAGATGGTCTCTCTGCTGTTCTCTAACCTAATACGGATTTTGATTTGTCACAGGAAAAAAAAAAAAGGCCCAAAGAAAGGTTGACTGTGAACACTACATTTATGCTTCTTGAAAAGAAACTCTGTCTGCATGAAAATCAAATAAGGAGGGGAATAAAACATGGTGATTTTGAGACCAGTCTTTCCCTGATTCCCTGAGAAGCCCAGAAGTCAGGAAGTCACTGTCAGCTCCCTGTTTCTGTGTTTCAGCCTTATTTTCAGCACAGGTTAGAGCTTTATGCCGCCACTCTTGGCTCTTATTCTGCCTTTCCTGGAGTGGGAAGCATATGGGAATGCACGACAGAGCTTAAGATTCTGCAGTCCTGAGGTGGTGAATACTATTACAACGTTGAGCAGCCCTGAAAGTGCTCCAGCTTCTTCCTAAGGACAGCCCCAAACCTCCTTACGATCTGCCCGAGCTGTTCTCAGCAAAGCTCTGCAAGACCCCAGGTTTTCCCCCAGGAGATTCACAGGGTGTTATAAAAGGGCAGCACTCTGTGTGGCTAAGCAGTGTCAAAGTGAGACCACCTGACGACAAACACAACGTGAGCTGAAGTCAGAGGCAGCAGCAGTCCCCCCCTTAAACTGTGATGGTGCTTCTGTATCACTACAGATACATTATCTTATTTAGAGAATTACAAACTAATGATAGGGTATAAAAATGCAAAGCATTGTGCTAACCTGGAGTTACTCAGTTTCCTCGTTTGGTACATTTGTCTCATAATTAAGGGATAGTTTTTGTCTGTGAATAATAAACACTTTGAGCTTGAATTAATTCAAATATTCCTCTCCTATCTCGCTTGGTAAAATAATAGAGATATTCCAGGCTATCTCCTATTGCCCGTTAATGTTGTGTATATAAATAAGCCAGGTTATCTTTTCCTTGTGAGAAATGTTTTATCTAACAGGCTCTTGTCTAGTGGTTCAGTACTCTACCACTCTAAATTAGGACACTTTATCTTAAGGCTTCATAATCTTACGAGACTATAATTGGAAAGTTTATAAAAAAAATCCTGCTTTGTAAGCTTGGCAGCTGAGATAGAAAGAAGGAATGAGAAGGGCTACAGCAGAATTACACCATCACTGCTAGCCTGACTCCGCTTGACAGAGCCGTTTAATATTTTGACAAGGCAAAATATAAAGCAGCATTTTATTCTGTAGAGACTTCACTAGACACAAGCATGGAAGTGCTTGTGATCAATAAAGTTTGCAGTGGAGAGTGATTTATTTACAGCAGGGTATTATGTAGAGAAAGAGCTGTGATATTTCCACAGGCTTTGACGGCATAATGGGCCCCTCTCAATCCTTACATGGAAGGGTTAGATTGTCATGGTTGCTCAGGCAGTATTCAAAACGTTATCTGATCAGCCTTAAAGACTTCAGAACGAGACAGATGATTAGTTACCCTAAACGATCCTCATCATGCAGAAATTGATGATTTAATATAGTCAATGACAGACGATTCCATTTGTACTAGATAAAGTGTCTGCGGTTTGTATCAATCATAATAGAGTTATTATTGAGCATAAAAGAAAAGCATGTTTAATATCATTAATTCCAGATATGTCGCTTTCCACATCTGGCATTCATCCATAGAGCAGAACCACTCCAGGCTATCATTCCTGCCTGTGTGCTGGTGACTCCAGTGTTTTTTGTAATTTCAAAATGTTTTTCAGCACCTCCAGCTAGGTGCAATAACAGTTTACAGATTACCTATGTCATCACATTTTGACAAACTTCTCAATCTGATGTGACCTTCATCTTTAGCCATCTGCTTGGCTTTGTTTCTGCCTTTTTTTTTAAAAAACAAAACAAAACAAAACACACAAACCCACACACAAAAAAAACCCAAACCTCTGCAACTTAAAGCTGTAGTGGTTTGTTCCATATTCTTCTAGGTCAACATTTCACTTGTGTAAATCCAGAAACACAGACAGAAATGTACAGACAGTAACCTGGGTTCATGTCTCAAGGTAGCTGACACTGGACAAACCTCCTAGGCAGATGTTTTCATCACTTACATCGAATGCTTTTTAATTGTTAATGATTATCAACAAACATTACATAAAAATCAGTATTCAGAAATTATCCTTTGTAAAAACAGTCCTCCTGCAGGGCCTGTCTTTGTTTAATTCCTCCAAAACAAGGGGCAGAACCTGGATGTCTCCATAACCAAATAATAAATATCTACAAGCGATAGAGCAGAAGCCATACTGAAAATGTAGCCCAGACTACTGCACACGCAAATGGTTAATTCGGCCATGGAACGCCAACACCCACCAGAGATTCCAAACACACATGCCACTCGTCTCCAGGAGGGAGACTGAATTCCCAGAAAAGTAGTGCATCTATGTACAGATATATTTTTCTCCTCGTTTTCCTGAATTCCAGCTAAAACTTCAAATGCGGAATGAGGAACCTATGGGATTTTGTTTCTTTACTCATTCAGTTGGACGATTGCATGGTTTTAAGTGATAAATGCTCAAAAATAAGAAAATTAAAGGGTTATGAAAGAGTGCAAGCAATGCTGTTTTTAAAGACTGAGTCCAAGATTTCTTGTTATATTGTTCAAACCAGAAAACTGGCAAGGCATTCTTTTACATGCAGTCACAGGGGCCTCCTCGCCTTTTTTTTCCTGCTTGCATGGGTGTTTTATACCAGTAGGGAGAACAGTCCAAATGAGTTGGCTGCCTGCCAGTTCAAACAGCAGGAAGTTTACTGATGCTGGAAGCTTTATTTATTTTGTGTTTTATTTTGGAAGGAGGAGTAAAGAAGGCTAATAACATTTCAGGGGCAAAGAGTGAGTTGTTGTCCTGCACTTCAGGATCAGCTATCAACCAAGCATTGCAACATCTCCCATCCTGCAGAGTTCAATTTAAAGATCAAATCCACTATTACCTCCTCCTCTCCTACTGTCACTCCTCCAATGGAAAGGACAAGAAAACTAAATCATCTGAGTAACTACTACCGTATTTACAAGTATTGTAACTAGGAGAGGGAAGGAAATGGTAACTACTAAGTGGATCCTAGTTAATTCTGCGCAAAATAAGAGGAATGTTATGCACAGCGCTGAACTGACCTCAAGGCCCAGATAAAGTAGTGATCATTTAATAACAGCAAAGATCCTGACCTTCCTACTTTATTTTTATTCCATCTGTACCTAATGATATGTTGCCTTCAGTAGCAAAGCCATTTTTTCTGGGAGGGTAGAGTTTGCCACTGCCAACCCCCAGCTGCTGCATCTTACCCCCGTTTTATTTCTGCAGATTGTGGCCCATGAAATCAGACTGGCAAAAGGGCCCACTGATACCACCAAAACACTCTGCCCTCTGCCTGGCTCATTCCAGTGACCTGGTTTGCAGAACAGCCACTAAAACCATTCCTTTAGAGCAGCCAAGGGAGCAACGAGCTGCCCTGATGGGTGAGAATAAGCAACCAAGTGGGGAATGTTCGCAAGATGTTGCTGAGAGACAGCATGCTCCAGCAGTTTCACCATCAGCAACACCACATCTCAGGGACTTTAAGAGAAGACTTCCGGCCTCAAGTGAGATTGTTCTTATGTCTAGAGCAGAAGTCATCCCTGGGAAACCACAATTAGTGGCTGACCTTAACGTGACTCACCTCTGTGGCTCTGGTTTCCACATATAGGTGAAATGGGCCCAGTTTTAGTCAGCCACTTAAAAAAAAAAAAAAAAGTAACAGATAACAAGGGTGTTACAAGAAGCAATCTTTACTTTGGTAACTACTTTTTACTTTAAAAACACTTACATTGTGAAAATAGGATGAAGATAAGTTTTCAATATGGGAAGCTATAAATATGAAGAATAGATGCTGAATATAGCATATGGCTTAAAGTAATAATGATCAATCGTCACAATAACTCAAGTTTACTAGACAGCTGAGACCATCAGAGCAGAGTAACAGGTGACTGGTTCCTCAGTATCGTTAAAGCTTTTAATATAGTTATTAATTTCTGCATGTAAGTATGTGCATAAGTGTGTTTGTGTGTATAAGGGTAAGTGAGAGGGACTGCTACCAGCAACTTAAAAAATTATGGAGAAAATGTTTTCAGTTCTTCAGGCTAGCCTTGACATACTTTCCTTTAAATGTGCTTACTGGAAATTACCATAATCTCAGAAGACACCTACCTTTGGGCTTGGATTTCTTGGATGAGACATGGGGGAAGATGCCCGCTTTGATGGGTATCAGATGATGTTAGTGTGCACTCACATGTTCTCCAAGAATCATCTCATGGCAAATCTATCCAATGTCTTTTGAAGGGAAAGAATGAAAGTTCCCAAAACCTGAAAGGAAAATAATATTTTAATTATTCTTCAGCATACTAAAACTTTCTGTTAAATCAAATGGCTATTGGTAAAATAAAAAAATGAAGTAACATTTAGGAAGAGATGCGAGAGTCAGATACGATGGATCACAGCAGTGAATATACAGGTAGAGACTTTTAAAGAAAGGTGAATTACTATCTGAATAAGATTTCTAGCCTTGGAAATTAAATGGTTCAGAAAAAGCTATTGAAATCAAAAATATTAGAGGGTACTGACAGTACCATATAAAATGCAGAAGGTGAAATTGTCTGTATTGTTAGGAGATAAAAAAAGAGTAATGACTGCTCTAAGTGGGCAAGGTGTAGAAAAGGAGCTATAATATAAACTGAAGAGCAGGCCAAAAGGAAGTACATGCACTGGTCACTCTGTCCTTTGGTATATATGTCTGGTATACTCCACTCTGCTGGCCTTGTCCTGGTCACAGAGGGATGCGGGTCTTGGTCCCTGGAGACTCTGGTCTCTTGGTCACTGTCTACTCCACCGTTGGTTCCTACCCATTCCTTAACAGCAGCTGTGTGGACACTACATACTGCTGTTTGCAGTCACAGCTGGTCCCCAGTTCATCACTAGTGACCTTATATCTCCACTTTCTTTTCTGTCCCCTCGCGCTGCCTTACGCTTTGTATCCCCTGACCCTCTAAAAGAGTTGTCTTCTGTACCCCCCTGATTCTTCTCTTGAATGCTGGATTTCTATATCACCTCAGTATTTCCAATTGTGTCCCAACCCAGAGTTTTGCACCCAACTCCCTAAATGCAACTGCTTTTCCAGGGACAGCCTTGCTTTGGGCTGGTTGAAGCAGCAGGGAATGTCAGGCAGCCACACCAGGGCCTGTCTCGTTTCTGCATGTACCTCCCAGTGAGATCGGTGATTCTCTTCAGTGACTACAGTTCAGCATTAGCCCTATGCCAAGGTGTGCAGATTGGCTTCCTTGCTGCCCACAGCAAAATCAGTCCAAAGGAAACTAAAAGTAATTAGAAGCTTAAAATAAGGGATAATAATGAAAATAAAAATAATGAAAATCGTTATATAATACTGGTGGAGACTGAGAGACGTGAAGGGCACCTTGGGCAGATACTGTTGAGAAAAAAGCACATGACAGCCTTACCCTCAGATCAGTACAAGCAGAAGAGTTTCTCTCATAGGTATCCAGCTGAGCTCTGCAGCCCCATGGGCTGGTAAAGCTGGATTTCTTAGCCTGTCAGAGTACAGCTTGCCTTGTGCCCAACTTTGGAAGAGAAAGAAAAAGAAAAAGTTTTCTTACTAATTTTGGAAGCCAGATGTGATTTACATCTCCTTGTCCAACAGCAGTATTTTCCCATAAGAATCAATCTCTTTTCAATTTCTTTTCAGGTTAAGGCCTGCCTCCAAAATCTCAAGATGTTTGGTTGAAGTGACATTTCAGCCACTTTCCTTCAGCAAAAGTGACATTGAACACAATAGCAGAGGAACTGAGAGAGGGCCGTATGTAGACAGGCAAGAAAATCAGACTCAAGAGCCAGTGTTGTGTGGAGCCACTTAAAGTCAAGACATATATGTTATTTCTCACCTTTCAAGCAAATACATGTCTTTTGTGTCCACTCCTTAGGGTCACATGGAAAAGTGAAACCTTGGAGACAGAAAAGAAAGAGAAAACAGATTATTACAGACCTCACTGCTGTCCTGAGCAATTCTTCATTTTTTTCCAAATAATAAATTATCTCCCTTTGCAAGAATTCAGTTCAAGTCTTAAAACATAGGGAATTGCTATTCTAATTTACCAGTGTCAGTTTTGTTTCAACTCACTGTTAATCACTTAATTTTGTATGTTTTACATTCTGATATTTATAAATGTATTGTGGGGCACATAGGGATACATCTTACATATTTACGCATATATATTTCAATAACACATAATTATTGAAATTAATCTATAAGAAACTGCACTTAAGTTCAAATCTGTCTTGTGGTCAACACCATCCAGCAATTTTGTCCCTTCTTTTTCTTTTTTCCTTTTTTTTTTTTTTTTTTTAATACAGATCATCCATTCAGTTAAAGTTCTGTCAAATTCATGCAGTTGATCTAATTCCTAGTAACAAAAGTAATTGCCTTGAGTTATAGTTTGTTTTAATTATACTACTGCAGACTTTACATACTCTAAAATATAGGGGTATAGCTCAGGGGGAGATCATTGCACTACAGCAAGCACCAGCTCAAGTCTATGTGGCCTCTCCAGAGCTTTCCTGTGTCTTGCCACGTTATCACCACTTTATTGTATTAAAATTTCTATATTTGCACCCTTGCAGTTTAACATTATTTTTCCTTTTCTTAACTTGATGCTTGGCATCTTGACATGGCTGAAGGCAAATCCATCCACAGTATCACGCAAGGCAGTGGTCCTCTTTCCCCCAGAAACTGGTTTTCCTCAGCTTCCATAAGCCCTGGGCTTTTCTTCTGTAGATTTCCTTCTTAGCAATTCCTTGTTTGCCTTCTCCAGGAGGGTTTGTGCTGTACATTTTCCGCCACTGGATAGCCTGCTCTGCACTTCAAATCTGCACATCTCTGACAGCTTTTTTTGCTTTTAAGAACTAAAAGTATAGGAAAATCCTCCTCTGGCTCCCTCTCGCTGGCTGCTCAGAAATTAAGGAGTGGGCTCAGAGGAGCATCACAGGGAATAAACCTGACAAAGGATAGAGCAGAGAGGGAAAGAAATCAAGGTGTAAGTACATAAGATGGACCTGAATTATGCTATTGATAAGAACAGACATTTGCTTGGCTGACTCACGCTTTCCAGATACCTTTGGAAGGGTGGGTTTGCACTGCAGTGAACCTCAAGGCTTTTTTGCTTGGATTGACTGGCATTCCCAACATGTTGAGTAACACCTGTAGGTCAAACAACTTGAAGAGAAATCTGCTCATATTAAGAAAATGTAAGCGAAGTTGATTAATTCAGAGCCTGAATACTCAGCTGGGAGACACTCCTACTGGAAAGCTATCTCTGAGAATATAGATACAATCCCTGGCTTGTTCCAGTCTGCTGGGTCTTACTCACAGGGATTAGTTAAAGCAGATCCTGTTAGAAGTGTTCATTTGCCTTTCCTGCACAGTCCTAACTGTCTGTGCACTCCAGCTTCCTGGGTCCTGGCATGTGTGATGAATTTGTCACTATGTCTTTGGATGAGATTCTCACTGGCACGCTCTCCTAAAATCACAACCCAGAACTCAGAGCTCATATCCTAGAATGCCCTTAAGCCAATACGATATGCATACATTCGTGCTGATACAAAAGAAAAGCTCAGTAAAAAAACATAGAGGGGTCCAATTCAGAGTATTAGTCACCCCTTCCCTTCATATGATTAGATCTTTTTTCACATAAAAATGCACTACAGTATGTATTAAAATCAAGGTTGTGAAAAATCAAAACACCTTTGATCAAACTTGTTGGAAATGAAACCAAAGAAAAAGAATCTTAACAACCTACATTATATAAACAGTTAAAAAAGTACAAATGAGTGCATCTGCTGCCACCCCACTTTGCAGCAAGCACATGTGTACACCTACTGCACAGTAATATATGTTACTGAATAATAAATCACACTTTGATCCAAGTAACCCAAAGCATTTTGCAAACACTAATTAAAACTTGAAATATCTCTCAGAGGTACTTAAATAACAGTGTACATAATTTGTAGGTGGGAAAAGTGAGCCAAGGGAAGGTTAAATTAACTCACGCAGGATCAGATGGGGAATCAGTGAAAAATCAAGAAGATGATGCAAGTCTGTGTCCTACCCCTCTATACAAGCTAAGGGAATCTGTCCTTCTTGAATCTACAGAATGAGCGTTATTGTAACTCTAAAAAGTTTTCCAGAAGATTATTTGTCAGAGTTCATATGAATTCTAAGTATTTGGTTTTAAACTACTAAGTAGGCTCTATTGCATCACTGGTTCCCGATATCTCAAGACTCTTGATGGAAAAAGCAATCCCCTGCTCATAACATAAACTAAGCCTGGATCTGACCTGGTGACAACTGGATACAACTGCGTGAGTTCTCCCGAGATGGCCACTAATTGGTACTTCATGGCAGGCACGGCTGCCGCCAGGAATTTGCATTGCATCACACAGAAACTCAAAAACTGTGAAATAATTACAGAATGGCTAAAGGGAGAGAGTGTTGCCACAAGCAATGCTCTGGCCTCTCCTCCCAGGCTGTGCTGTGCTCTCCTCAGGCAGCAGCAGGGCCGGCAGAGGTGGCTGTTCCCCCCAGCATGAACCGCCAGCCCCCCACCCTGCTTCTGGGGATTAATGTTTTGCCTAATTGTGTATATGCCTGCTCCTGCGAAATGATCTGATTTGGAAAATAACCAAACTAAAGCAAAAAAATACCATCCTTATTTTCTAGATCCAACCCTCAAGTTACCAGGGGTCATTCTGCAGCACCAGGCGGGGAGACGGGACAGCAGGAGGCAGATGTCTGCATGTGGAGGGATGGCCCCTTCAATAGACAGTTTTCCACTAGAATTGTTCATAAAACTTGCACAACATTGGGGGCAGCTTTGTGACATTCCTGGGGTACTTAACATTATTGATCTTTTTTGACAAATGAGTAATGTAACACATTCATTACCATTAATCATCCTTTTTCTAATTCGGGTAAATAAGGGGTAGTTTGTTTCACGCTCAGCTAATATCTATTTTCTCAATTGTTTTTACAAGGATCCTGTTTGATGAAATTCAAATACGTGTTTATTTGGAAGAAAAATATTGATGCTCTTTTCATTTTAGAAAAGTATTCCATAAAGGATCAGCTTTCCTAGCTGCGCTATTAGAAAACAAAAACCTAATATGCTATTATGTCTTAGAACTACATTTCAAAACTGGGTCTGCTGGTTTTGGCTCTGTCAGCGTGGAAGTCCAGAGTTAGCTTCACAACAATGCTGGGTGGAGGAAAATGACATTCCCATCCCCTCACTTGCCTTTGGCAGCTGGGTTGTTATTAGACGTGATTAAAACCCCCATATGTTCCCATCACCTCAGTGACTGGCTTGTGCAAGGCCCAGTGCATACGCTGCTCCCAGAAGCTCCTGCTTTTCTCAGCAGGTGTTTGCTGTGGGTGTGAGCTGAGAGGACCACACGGAGACCACTGTGGCACCAGCTTCTGCCCTTCTTTGCACCTTAAAGGAACATCAGGGTTCCACTGCACTTCTCCCAACTCACCAGCATCCCCTTTGCCAGGTGTGTCAACCACCCTGAAGGGGACAAGGAAGCATGAAGATTGCTGTTTTCTCAATGTATCCTTTCTATTATGATATATTCAAATAACATTAGAAGTATCTCCTCATCATCTGCTCCAGTTCTCTCTCGTTAGAAGTGCCTAGAGTTGGTAATTGTACTTTTCATGCTGGTCAGCTGGCTCCTCTGAAAACCCTTCATCTGCTTATGCTGTCTTTGCTGCCTTTTCACATCTCCTTTCAGAGGTGACTCCTGGCCTGCTTCAGCGGACTTCTAAAACCAGGCTGATAGGTTTTGAGCGGGGCTAGTTTGGGGTTTTTTACACAGTGATTGTAGGCAGGACTAATGCCAGCTGAAGCCCAGCATTGCCAGCCGTGCTGTTGCCTGGCTCTCCCAGGAGCTTCTGTGCCCCTCTGCCAACAGCCACGATGCTACAGCACAAGCAGTGCTTGCCGTGCCCCTGCTTTCCAGTGCTTGCAGCAACACTATTGTTAGAAAGGACAAAGGTGGTATTGCTGTTTTCCCTATTTTTATTTTAGTGCTCTGATGCTGTTCTGCATGTACTGTACTGACAGGCTCATCACAGAGCAATTTAAATAGAGATGTAAAGCACATTTATTTCTTCTAATGAACACACCAATAACGCTCTTGCAGTGGTGACTGTTTCCTGAAACCAACAAAGCCTGAAACAATATTGACAGGACCAATTGCTTGAAACTTGGTAGAAACAGCGTATATTGAAGATACAAGAAGTCACACTAATAGGAGTCCTGTAAGTCAAATGACTCCACAGAGGATATTATAAAAGGTATGAAAAAAGTTCACTTGTGTTTTAAAAACATAGTTTCAAGAATTGATCAAGTTACTTAAAAGACTGAATAGATGTAAATATTGAGATTTTTAGGGAATAAAAAGGAATTGTTACTAAAGTGTACCATTAGATAACTCAGAACAACCATTTCAATTTTCAGCAACAGGCTCAGCTTCCAATAATCACAATACCCAGCCCTAAGAACGTTTTTTGTTAAAAGGTTCAACAAAATTTTCTCTTATGCTTTTGAATGCAAAAATTAAGTGAAATTGGCAACTCTGTTATTCTTAGCCCTGTTGAGAACACATGAAAAGACTAGTTGGTGAAAAGTGATTTTTGAAATTCATGTACTCATTACTGACAAAAAAATCTGTTCAGTTACTCAGTTCTAGTATAAAATCCTGGTCCTGGTGGAATCACTCAAAAAAAAAATCTGCTGTTAAATACAAACTCAGTTAGCTAAAGTGTGTATTAATAAATATGTGCATCAGTCTCACACAATTTTCTGTTAAAAAGATTTTTAGGGCACATGAAGAAACTCTCCTCCATTGCCTAACCCCTCACCACTATCTGATTTTTACAACACACAGATAGTGATACTAGAATTAGAAAAAGCATCTTACTGCTACTTCTTGGGCTCTTGACTGTCTGATGGCTGGTTCAGAGAGAAAGAACTTTAAAAGTTAATCATTTCAGAGGGAAAAAGCTCTGAAATGGATCAGTTAGTCAAGAGAGAAAACTGGGCCTTCACCATGCTTCAGATACCTCCTACAAGATGATGTCAGGGGAGTTTCAGAGATATTGCCTTGAAAAATGACCTGCAAAAAGAACAACTGAGTAGTAAAACACAGCAAATGTGAAACTGAGGCAAGGAATAAAAGAACTTGACATGTCAAATAGTCAAGCGGTTGATAAGGAGTGGTACAGAGATGTGTCCCTGGCAGCTGAACTGGTCCACACAGGGAGACTGGAAGGGATGGAGGCCACACGGCTACTCTCCTTTTTCTGCCTGCTGTTGTATCAGGGACACCAAATTTTGCTATGCTCATTTGTTTAAGGGAAAGACTAGAAATAAGAATCTCAAATCATGAAACTGCTCTTGTGTCTGTTTCAGCCCACAGCACTAAGGGTCACTTTGGTCCTTAAGCACAAATGTGTAACTTCTCACTTTTGCTTGTCCCAATTTTCAGGGAGGACAAGAAAAGAAAGAAAAGAGCAGGTCTTTTCTTTCACCTATATGCCCTCCCCTAGTTAACAAAGTATTGAATAACTCCAGTCAGGTTTTTTAACACCTAGGTTGCTATACTTTGTTCACCTAATATTATCGTTGACTGCTTTTTCCGTTATCATTAATATTTACCTATGACTACAGACAGGTAAAGAGTTGCTACACATCATAATCACTTTCTTACATGATTATACTCTGGTAACCTTAATTGTATTTGCAAGAGCTTTCTGTCTTTTCATGAAACAAAGGACTGTGTAGATAGTACAAAGCTACAGGAGAAATTCAGATATATGGCATCTGTGTTAAGACATTCCTTGATTGTCTTGGGTTACCTGCTGGCTCCATTACAACCTTTCAAAAATAAGAAATCAAAGACTAGGGAAAAGTTCTCAGCTTTGTAGTGTTCATAGTGGGCTTCTTTGCAGCTTCAGAGAAGCTGCAACATTTTAGCAGTTCCTATCACTGACCTTCCCTTTATTTTTTGCAGTTTCAGCTTGAAGTTTGCTTGCTTTGATATAAATCATTGCAATGTTGCATCACCATGGAGAAAAATCACACTACACGCGGTAACAGGGAGAGCTGATAACCCGGACTTTGGCTGATTATCATTCTCTGCCTTGATAGAGGAAAGTACCTTGAAACTTAAGACTCCCCAATATAGGATCCTCAGGTCTGAATAGATTTTCAAGTTATTATTCTTAAAATATTAACACACTGATAACCATGATAGGATTGCCAGAATACAAACAAATTCCATTTGGCAAAAAAAAATTTAAAACTTTATGTATTGACGTGTTCTCTTGTTATTCTTCTTATTCTTTCTGTTTTTAATGCAGCTGAGCCAAAGGTTTCAGGGTTGTTTAGAAAGGAACTTGTAGAGAATTCTGGGGTCATGTATATGTTTTTCAGTGCTTGTTTTCTTTATGGGGTGCTGCTCAATAGTGCGTGGTAACTCCAACAGTTTACAGTCTATTTATTTAATATTCCTGAAGAAGGAAACTTCAAAAGAAGAATGGGATTATGTGCCTGACATGTTTCCTCCAGTGAGTACAACTCACTTTGGGATTATTTCAGCTACAGCAGCCAGACTTCCAAACACAGATCTTGCTTATATGAATTTGTAATAATGATATGCAGCTTATGACAGCCTCTTTTTCAGATTTGCTTTTCCAAGCAGCCCAGTTGAAATTAAAATTGCAGCCCAGATCAATTTCTGCAGGGAAATTTAAATAAAAAAAATATTGAATAAAGGAAGCTTTCTTATACATAATCACTTATACTCCTAAAACTCACACCATTGATTGCTGACCTCTGAAGGGTGGAGAAAGTACTTGTCCCCTGAGTAGACACCAGAGCCTAGACTTCGTCTATTGTGACTTGGTATTCAAATAGCAGATTATTTTTTTTTTCTTTCCACACGATAATTCTCAGATGTGTTAACCAGTGAAGAGAGAAAATTGGATGTATTGTGTATCATCAAAAAAAAAGACCTGGTCTGGGGATAAATGTTCAAGGGAGTAAAAAGATTCTTAAATGTTTCCCTGATTTCTCTTTTGTTAGTTTATATCTGCACCTGTAAAGACAAACTTTGTACTAGTTTCTGGAATGCCAGAACTTCTACATAGTGCAATGAAGTTCAGAGTTAATAATAATCACCAGCGACTAGCTCTTTCCACTGAGTTAAGAGTGCTTTCAGATACTTACAATCACCAGAAAAGCTTAACAGTCAGTATGAAGACACTTGTGAATTTTTAGCCAGGATCTCTCTCTAGCAGGACAAGTGTACCTGAAGATTGCTGTTACCCCCCAGTACATTTGGGCACATAAGCAGGTCTCATTGGACAGAGATTCTGCAGCTTAAGCATGGGATCACTACTGACCTTAAAAATCATGAGAACTGGTCCCCATTCTTGCAAGCGACCAGACTTTTACCTTTCACAGGCTATTGACAAATGCTTTGCATAAGGTTGTGTGGAACATAACAATGAGATTTCATGGTATCTCCTAAAATAATTTCCTCCAGATCACATGCATCTAATCGCAGCTCTGCAGAAACTTCAGAACAAGATTGTTTAGTTACTACTATTCATATTCCTGTCACACATACAGGTCCATGTCACGGATTGGTGAGCTGCTGTGCTTGGCATCATATGAGTCAAGGGAAAAAAGGTAATCTCATGAGCAAAGCTTGTACGGTTGTACCTCCTGCTTAACATTTTCAGCAGAAAAGTCATAGTGCTTCAAATACCCGAATGACGAAAAGGTTAGGTTTTGAGTCAAATTCCAAATTTCATGCTCATAAATTCTACCCCCTTTCCCCTCCACAAGCCCCCCAAAACACTAAGACACGTGAAAGGAGGGTCATTAGAAAGCTTAGTGAGAGAAAAGTCCTTCAGCAATTGTCTGGAAACACAAAATTCAAATGAGAAGTGGGAGACTCTGTTTAGATGAGCGCAGATTCCTATAGAAATGTCACTGCTTGGACAGGTGAAAAACCTTGGGCCGCCAAGCAGATATAGCAAGTAACAAAAGCCGAAGCTCTACTTGCTCCTGGGGCTAAGCTGTAGGGAACACCTACACATTACAAAATTGTTTTGATTTCCCCTTTCCCTTTCCCACTCCTCTGTAAGGGTACTTTGCTCATTCAGGCCAGCTCTGATACTTCTTTCTCTTGTTCTCCATCCTCTTCTGGCTCCTGGGCATCTTTAATATGCACAACAAAGTGTCAGTTTCATTATGAGCAATCTGTATTCAAGGATATCAAATTTGTGTAAATTCCACAGCATTGCACAATGTTTCCATTTAACCTGAATGAAATTCAAGTGCAAATGAGGTGTTAGTCATTCATGAATAGAACGCTTAATGTGTAGACATGCTTTTTAAAGGTGAATTTAGTACTCTGCAAAAGGTGCCAAATTGACAACGCTGAAAGCTGGAGTTCTCTATGACTTCTTGTAGAAGGGATGATGGGGAAGGCAAGCAGCACTGCTGTATGTAAGGCTGCTGCTAACTATCACTAGAGTTGTAAAGATAATTCAAATATTGTGTCCCTTTAGGATTTCACTCTCTGTAGAGGGAGTTTTAGTCCATACACAGGTCTAGGGGGTTTTGTGACAAAAAATTTCAGGGTATCGAACACCGAGAAATTAAGAGCTCCACATCATTTTATTTAAGTCACTCTGTAATGAGATATAATCAACTTTGAACACCTAGGGTAAAATTCCCCCTTGTTTCCATAAATGGTGTCATGGTCTAACCCCAATCAGCAACTAGGACCACACAGCAGCTAGCTCACTTCCCCCTCAAGTGGGATGGGGGAGAGAATCGGAAACGAAAAAAAAAAAGAAAACAAACCAACTTGTGGGTTGAGAACAGTTTGATAGGACAGTAAAGTAAGATTAAGAAGAAGAAGAAGAAGAAGGAGGAGAAGGAGAAGAAGGAGAAGAAGAAGGAGAATATCAAGAATATCAAGAATATCAATAACAGAATATACAAAAACAAGTGATGCACAGTGCAGTTGGCTCACTGCTCATGACACCGACAGACCATTCATTCATGAGCAGCGGTATCTGCCCCCGCTCCAGCTCCAGTTTATAATGAACCTTTGGCCAGCTTGGGTCAGCTGTCCTGGCTTTGCTCCCTCCCAGCTCCTTGTGCACATGGTGCACAGGAAGACAAAAAGTCCTTGACTACTTGGCAACAACCAAAACATCAGTCTACTATCAACATTCTTCTCACACTAAATACAAAACAGAACTACTGGAAAGAAAATTAACTCTACCCAAGGCAAAACCAGGACAGAGAGGTTTTTATTATACTCCCAGGACAGTCTCCAGTTTGTTATTGTTAAAAAGGTGACGTCATCCCCAACTAACATAAGTGATTGGAAGTGCTAGAAATAAATTTTACAGAAAAGCTTGAAGCAATGCTTTTGTGTTGAAAACATCCAAGACTGCTTTTTAAACAAATATATAACCCTACAATGTAAATGCCAGGTGAGATCCAGCTACCAGATACATACTGACTGGCCACAGGAAGATCTTTCACTCACTTATTGAGTGAACGTGGCAAATCTCATCCTGCAGTTTCTCACCTGTGAAGCGCAGGATGTGACTAGCCCTAGCTCAAGTGATTTGACATGTATGAAAAAAAAGTAATACGTAAGAACAATATATTTTCTCTAAATGTCTTCTCTACTGCCTACACCCAGGCAAAACACAGTTCTGCACTTTCAAAATATAGGGTGTTGAGGACAAAGACTGACTGCCAAGAATTGCAGGGGGACCTTACAAGGCTGCGTGACTGGTCAATGAAATGGTAGACGAAATTCATTATGAATAAAGACTGACACACATGGGAAAAACTCTTAACTTTCAATACGAGTGAACAGGTTCTGAACTGACAATTGTAATTGAGCAATAAGAACATACAATAGATCCAAGTAAGAATTAAGATAGTGTTCTTTATCAGTCAAAGCAGCAAATAAGCTGTTATTAATTTTTAGGAAGGAATAGAAATAAAACAGAAGCAAACACTGTGTTCTTGAATAAATCTATAATTCATCCACAGTTTAGTAGTTCTGCAGCTCTGATCAAACCAGAAAAGGCCAACATGGACAATGCACATCTATACAAAGAACTGAGTATGTGAGGACACCTCAGCTTCGAAAAAACGTCATTGCTGTGAGTTAGATGAACAGAGGCAGGAAAAGGCTTCTGCACAAACTCAAATATGGCCAAGCAAGAACAGGAGGAGACTGTGAAGCAATGAAAGTCTTAAGTGGCCTAGACTGGCATAACATCTCGGTAGAAGACACAGCACCCCTGGGATAGTCATCCCCAGAACATCTATTTACAATCAACACAGCTTGCTAAAAATGCAGCATCAACGACTTTCAGCACAAGCACAGATGTACAGTGCCCCAAGCTTCACTTCAAAGTACACAACTAACTTCTGCCTACAAAACCAATAGTCCTGAGGCTCCCTCACCACATCAAACCATGCACTGTAAGAACATCACATTACTCCAATGGGTTTTTTCTTTTTTCCAAAATACATATGTGTTTTTAAAAAAATATCCATTAAACATTAACTTAGTTCCTATCTCATTTTCTTCTTCCTAAGTGCTCCCTCCTTTGCTTGATTAACTAAGAGCTGTAGAGAGATACATAGAGTAGCTGCCATTTTAAAATAAACATTTAAATTAATGTGGAGGTTCCCATCCCCTGTACCTTGACACGTATGCACACAGCTGGCATGGAGTACCTCATGATTTTGTGAGTCATCTTTGCACGCAGCCACAACGCTCCACAAGGCTAAAGATGCTGCAAAACTGGACACAATTCCCTGGGACTTCTCCTGCTTCTGTGGACTGTGGAATGATATAGAGAAGAGGTATCACTGCCCTGGGAAGTGACCAGAACCATATCTTTCATGCAGTGGTAAATTAACCCATGTAATTGCAGCAGAATGGGACTATTGGTAACTCTTACAGCTCTGCCAAGCGGTAAGCATTGCAGGGCTGCACCTCACGTTTGCATCATTTCTGGTTCTTACTATTTTCTACAGAGGTAGCTCCGTAAAACTGAACTCCACAGAAATCTTAATAGAAGTTATTTCCATGTTAAAATGTTACAGTAAAAGCATATTTCGTGAATTTACAGCATTTCAGTTCTCTTGGTTTGAGAAGAAAAGGACCAAAGTGTTATCTGCAGCATAAGTAAGCATTAAAATTCGGTTGTCCAAAAATCCTGACCCTCCAAATTTGCATTGGAACCATGTGGCTCAGAAGCATTGTTGTTTTGTCATTTCTACCTGTTGGGCTGAACCTGACAGGGAGCAAATGCAGGTGCACAGTCTGCCCAGCTGCTGGGGTTTGCCCCTTCTGCAGCACCAGCGGGCTAATTCCTTCTAGGACTGAAGGCATTATAATGTTGCCAAAAATTTTAACCTCAATAGAAGCTAAGTGTCAGCCTAGTTTTTAAATGATTCACACCTCCCAAAAGACAGGGAAGACCAGATTAATAGCTAGCCTTTGCGACTAGAGTAAACCTTTTCTCAGTTTAAAACTGACAGGACTTGGTTTATACTTATTGTTTCAGAACCTTCTCACCCATCACTCAATCCACTTTCTTGTGCGCTAGAAGTTTTTCATGTCCAGCAGATACTCTATCTGGACCCTTTGCTTCTGCTTTGAATTAATTCTTAAATTAGTTTCTCCCTTCTCATCTTTTAAGTTTTAGGTAAGGAAGAGGAGAGGCAATTCCAGCTAGTACTCAAGAATAAAAACTTCGTGTGACCATTTGGAACTCTCACTCAATTATCATAATCATACTTTCTAATTTTTTTAATAAAACTAAAAATCCATATCTAAACAAAAGCTCTATTCCTCTATCAGAAAAACTTTATTCATAGTTATTAACCATTGTAGCAGACATACCCCTTATATAAATATCTATAAAGTAATGAGTCTTTCCTGGAATAAGATGCATATTAATTAGATCCTACAGCACTTGAGAGACTTTGGTTCAATTCCCACCAGTAAGGTCAGGAAATGCATCCACAGTAGTTAGCAGCTAGTTTCAAAATCTCAATGCTCCGAGCACGATGGGGTCATTCAGTGGAGCAGGTACCCCAAGGGAAGGGTAAAACAAGAGCCAGGGATTATTTCACAGCACTGAACTGGTACACTGCAGGAGCAGTGGAATTTCCTTTTAGAGCAGGAAAGATCACCAGCATACTGTCCTTGTTGCCCACTCTCATTACAAAGAATGTAGCATGCAAAACAATTAATTGGGTGATATGAGCTGGAAAAAGCTAAGAAAACTGTGCTTATTTATATACAGGGGAGAGACTAGTATAAGACACAGGAGCGACACTAACATAGCCACACTGAAACAGCCCTGGACAATTAGGTATAGGGCCATCTCCATAAGACATTGAAGCTTCAGTGCTGAGCAGGGTATAATAAAGCAAAAAGCCTTCTACTCACTTGAATTTTAAATTCAGGTGGTGATTCACTATTATGGAATGATAGATTAAATATCTCATCTTTGCCCATGGACTGCTAATGAACCAAGCTCTAAACACTAGATGTCTTTCTGCAGAATACGGAATTTCCATGGGAACGAGAGTCTCTGAACACCTCCATGCTATCAGGGTGGATTTTTTTTTTTTTTTTTTTAAATATACATTACTGTTATTCTATCAGTTGTGACAAAGCAAATGGATAGAAATGTACTCAGTAACCTTTGAATTTTGTTTTGTTTCCGTTTTGAATTACAGCACATATACAAGGCAAAGGTAAAATATTCTTACAACAGATTTTAGAAAATTTTAAGAGTCAGTAACATTTTTAATGGAAGATAAAATTTTCCTGAGGAACTCATAGCTGCAAAGACAGTTATCTGGGAGAAAAATGGCTTACCAGGCTAAAAAATTAACATTATTAGTTATGTCAATAGGCAAAATTCTCTGATAACTTTTTACCACATAAGTAGTTGTGATTAAAAAAAATATCCAAAGCCAATGAACATTCCCAATGTATAGTAGTACAAATCATACGCTATAAATGACAGAGTTGGGGAGATACCTTTCCTCGTGGGAAAACCACTCCATTACACTCCTTATAGAGGTGCTACACTTTCCTCTGAAGCATCTGGTGCTGGGTGCATTTGGAGACAGGATACCAGGCTATCATGACCTTTGGTCTGCTCTGTCATGGCAGTTCCTGTGGTCTTAGATTGCAGGCTGCTCTAGTGTATTATTTGGATGAATCCAGTGTTGTATATCAACACAAATAACTTACAGGCAAATCTTTTTCTTCGTGGTTAATCAGAAATTTTAGAAAAAAACACTATTTGATCTTGCAGGCAGTCGATGAGTAGTATTTTTTTTAAATGATAGACACAATCATGCAAAAATGTTATTCAAGCCCAGATCTGTATGTATGCACATCTCCTTCCATGTGTGCTACACAACATGCAGGTGAGAAGCACGTGCTGTGCAAGCATAGAACACTCCCATTGAGGTCCAGGTAATCTGGAGAGTCCCATCTTGTTCAAAGCATTCTCTAGGACAACAGCAGCTGTTTCACCACCTACGTATGGCACATTCACACAGTGCATTATACTGGCCCTTCCATTATGCTTAATCAGTCTGACTTAGAGAAATAGGAATCCACAGTTTGAGTGGGCAAGGGTATAACTAACATATGGCACTTTTTTCCTACATACGCATCTTAAGTTTCTTGCTGCTGCTATCTTGAATATCTACCTGGCTCTGAGCGTGAGGGACAAGGGCTTGGGGGTCCAGGAGGTTTTCTTCTCAGTCTTGCCAGTGAGGGAAATTGGCTTGAGGAGGTGTGGAAGGATCTTGTGGGTCAACAACCAATTGCATGGCTGGAGCCAAGAAGAGGGCTGTGGCTTTTACAACCATGGGATCTTCTCGGAGGACTAAGAACTGCTAGGAAGAGATGAGATCCACCCAAACTAATGGGACAAAAGCAACTCTACCAACAGGTAGAGGTCCATGAGACCTGATAGGATGCACCCACAAGTGCTGAAACCAGGCTAATGTAATTGCAAGGTCATTGTCAATTATCTTTGCAAGGTCAGCCTCACTTTGATCTAAGTGAAGGTGAGATAATAAATAATCCCATAAACTTGGTGGTCAGCAAGCCATATAAGCCAAAAATCCTCCTTGCAGCAAAAGCAGCTACCAACACTATGTGCTGCATTATGAAGAGTACTGGCAGCAGGTTGAGCAAGGTGATCAGGCTTCACCTCTACGCATCCCTGGTGAGAAATATCTAGAATGCTGTGTCCAGTTCTGGTCTTCCCAGTACATGAAAGATACAGACTTCTTGAAACAAGTACAGCAAAGTTCCAAGAAGGTGATCAAGGTATTGGAGTATCTTTCATATGAGAAGCCTAAGGGTGAGAGAGCTGGGGCTGTTCAGCCTAGAGAAGAGAAGGCTTGAGGGGTCTTATCAGTGTGTATAAATACCTGGTGCGGGGCATAGTAGAGAAGATGAAGCCATACTCTTCTCAGTGGTGTTTGGTGGAAAGACAAGAAACAATAGACACCAACTGAAATACTCAAAATTCCACCTAAACATAAGAAAACACTTTTTGGAGGGTGGTCAAACAATGAAGCAGTTTGCCCAGAGAGGCTGTGAAGTCTCCGTTCCTGGAGATACTCAACACTTCACTGGACATGATTCCTGGTAAACTACTCTAGGTGACTCTGCTTGTGCAGGAGGGTGGACTAAGCAATCTCCAGAGGTCTCTGCCAACCTCAGCCATTCTGGGATACTGTGCATTATGGTCAGTCTTAAAAATTCCTGCCCAGTAGGCGCCAATTGCACAATGATTTATCTTTCTTCAATATATATGTTATTCACACCACAGCAGCACAAAAACTTTTCCATACCTTTATCCAGTCACTGCCATCCCATGCTCTTTTTAAAGGTGATCCACTTGAACACATCTTCCCTGCAATAGAGGGAAAAAGGAAAGTCACTACGGCTTGTGCTTATGCACAAGAATATAACAGCTCTTGATTATGTTTAATCTCGGATTGTGACTCACAGGGAAGACTTTCAATGTCCAGCAGATAAATGTGTTAGCCATAACATTTCTGAAGTTCTATTTTTGTATATGCACCAGAAGGAAACTCACTTCTTTGTATCAGTTCTTGTGCACAATATTTGTTTAACTATAGCTTTGATGCTGCAGTACATTCTTACAACTACAGTTGTACAAGCTATACATATTATAGTTTCCAGTGTTAGACTTCTTTATCCAGGAATTTTTGCTCCTAATGAGAAAATAATCTACAAGCAGCATTCTTACATCTCACATAACTTCTTTGCTGTTAAATGGTTTGTTTAAATTTTGCTTCACAGGACAAAATGCAATTCATGTCTGGTTATTGTCCTAATGAAATCTTTCTCCTCCTTACAGAGCTCTTATCTGAGATGTTAAAATTTAACTCACTTGAGTTATTAGTACTATGTGAATTAATAGTCAAATTGTTTGGAAGGTTTTTTAATTGGCCTACAGGGAGCCTTTCTGTATATATTAAACAGATCATGTGTCCGAATTGCAACTAACCCACCTTTACATTTCCTTTGTATACATTAAACTCAAAACTGTTTAATGTTTTCTTAGAAGTATTTGGGTTTATTGTTCACATTAGGAAATGACTGTTAGTAGTCAACGTAAACTAAGTTTACTGATTGGTCCTCAGTGATCTCATATCAGTGTCATAATAGGTTTTGCCATTCTTATTTTTATTTATAAATTCTGTTTCATAACAGCAGTAAGATGCTCCAGGCCATGCAGTTCTTGGGGATTATTGCACTTGTCAGGTGTTTAAAATCACTCAGTCCTCTGCCTGTGCCTTATAATACCACTGGAGGCACATAATCAACCAGAAATGCACTGCCTGGAGTGTCTTAATGCTTTATTATGACATATCTAACTTTCAAAATAAATTATTTATTTGTAAGCTTGGAAGAGTCATAATGATATCCAATCAGTAGCTGAGAAATATATATGAAATCAGGACAACATATCAGAAAGTGAAAGACAGAGGACAGAAAAAAATGCTAGCTCATCAGTCATCCCAGGCCAAAACAATGAGTGTGTATGCCTGTAGACATAGTTATGTGTGTGTACACACTAGTGGATGCATTTCTATTTGCACGTAGAATCACACAATATATGCATTTTTATGTCCATAACTGATTGTTGATATAAACCATGGACAGTCTGTATTGAGTTAATTTCCTAAATTCAAAAAATAAGTGGGTTAAAAAAAATGATAATAACTTAAATCTCCTATTAAACAGAAATTTAGGACATTCTGTACTTAGTTAAGTATTTAGGAAGCAGCTTCTGTATTTCAAGGAAAGGAAGCCTGGTACATCAGTTGACAGTACAAATTGCATTTCACAGCATTATCATTACAATCACTAAACCACACTCGTTATTCAAAACCAAATTTTAAAAGCAAAACAGAAGAAAACAAAAAATTAAAAATAAAAAAGCAACCTAACACATCAACTGATATCAACTGTACAACAACCAGAAAAAAATCAATACTCTGGGGTTTAAATTTCCAAATTAAATTCCAATTTGTAAATTATTATGTGGAAATAAGGAACTCTACTTAGGCAATTGTGCTAAATAACAGCACAAACCCTGCAGGGGACCAAATTATCTTTTAGTGAGGGAATATGAAAAGTTTTTTGGAAAAGGGCCAGTTTTAGGTAGGGGGTGTTTAAAGCCTTGGGAGTTACTGTAGCAATAGAAAAGATTAATAATTTGCACATGTGAGACTCCTGGCAAGCAGGACGCAGCTGTAAAGAATTAACCCCCCCTGAGAGACATAAAAACATGGAGCAGCTGAGAAGAAAAGGGTGAGGGGAGAATGCAAAAGTATGTAGAATACAGATGTCCTAGAAGAGAAAAATATGTAAAATAGGATTGGAGAACGTACAGAGATTTTACTATTATTTGGGGGGGGAGACAGAGAGAGGGGGTCTTCTTGGCAAATTGTGGGTGTATGGGAGAAAATGAAATAGCAGCAGAAGACAAAACTAATTCTCTATTACGACCAGTAAGTGCAGCTAATCTGAATAAAATTCTGAAAGCCCACAACTCCTTATTGAAAGGATACTCTCAAAGTGATCTGGCCTAAAACTAGACCAAGCCGGCTTTGTTTTGGTGTTCATGCATGCCTGCCCCCGCTCTGCGTGCTGACTCCATCATTCTTGTATGCGGGCAGGGTGCTGAAACACAGAAGATGCTGAAGTGATTGGCAGGCAGGCTCTCATGCACAGAGAAATCAAGCAAGCAAAGCAGATCTGGGGGTGAAGCATTGTGTGATTGTGGGTCTGTAACTGTGGAGAAACCCAGCTCCTGATATTTGTTCTTCCTGGCTGCCTACCAGATTAATTTCTATTGTGAGGGTCCAATTTTGCAGCTGCTCAGCACAGCAGAACTGCACCCCTCCCCCAGCCAAATTCAATAGGGCCAGTGCATGGGCAACAGCATGGTTGCACCCTAACTCAGATGATAACTCTTTTATAGCCTGGTAGAAGGCCAAAGCAATCCAATTTTTAGGTTGTATTAGAAATCTGAGACTATTACCCTTCAAAAGGAGAAATTAGGCTTTTGAGAGCTGAAATGTGTAATCCTTCTGCTGATCTTTAGTTGCTGAATATTTTTTTTTTCTCTTTGTAAAATGAAATTGGTAAAGAGAATGTTTGAAGTGATCATTAACAAAGAGAAACAATGGAGATGTTTATTCAGACACCAGCAACCTTTTCTATTAAAAGAAATAAGTGGTCTTGGAAGTAATGCATCTTTAAATGTTACATGGTTTATCTAGAATCCAGGAGATGGATTTTTTTTTCCTGTTTAATAAGAAGAAACATAGATTACTTTTCCAGGCTTTTTTGTGTGTGTGTTTGGATTTAATAACAAGCCACAATCTCTTATGCGAGCTAAAGCAGATTCTATTATAAAAAGAGAAAACTATGAAGAAAACACTTTTAACATAGTAACTATTTCAGCAGAGTACTTCTCAAGTAAGTAAATTCAAAGGGGCCTTTGGAGGCCTCCAGAGAATGTGAGCAATAGGTTCAGGAGATGAATATGGTTCCTTGCTTTCCATGCCTGTTCTCCAACAACTAAAATATATGACAACTGCTCAAGTGTTTAATGGTCCCTCAGATTTCACGACTCCAACCTTTCCCCCTTCTCCTCCCACAACTCCAATCATACATTTATGCACCTCCAACAGATCTTCCCTGTTCCTTTCTCTCTATGTTTTCCTATACAGTTCCCACAGGATTTCGTACATGCCTCTCCTCACTCCTCACTGAAACCTTCCCTGTGTGGAGAAGCTCACCTGAACACAAACCCAGGCTTTGCTGCTTTGCAAATATCACAGCTCTACTACCCTTCTGCAGACTTGTCTCTTGCCATTGAGGCTAAAAATCTCCATCTTTTTGTTAAGTCATAGTTCAAAAACTATTTGCACTGTCACAAGGCAGGACTTCTGCTGACTCAGGCAGTACTGTGCCTCTCTCACTCTCAGCCATTTCTTTCTTCCCCCTCTGGGCACAGGAAAACATTCAGACAGGCAAATGTGTGGTCAGGGATTGATGTGGGACAAACCTGAAGTTGTTTATCCAGGCACCAGGGAGAGGTGGAGCACACAGCTACACGTAGCGCTCTGGAAGCAGTTCTGGCTGCACCAGTGTAAACCATGCATGGAACTGCAGTGTGATGCCTCCATACATAGTTTTAATCTGCTCCTATAAATAATCTGTTTTCTCAAATGTTCTAGTCCACAGGATGACTCTGTCACACCAATTAGGTGGGCACCAGCTCACATCAACACTTCTGTACTGAAGCTACAATGGTATCCGGCAGATTCCTCTTATGTATCGCAGCTTAAATATGGTCTTTTACCCCCATATATTCAGCAATGCATGTAAAACTTCACCTTAATCACTGCACCTTGTCTTTCTGTGGTAGAAGCAAATGTGACCTTTTCTGTTTCTTTTCATTAAGAAGGATGTTGCGGAGATCCTAATTCCTCACGTGACCTTTTTCTTTCCTCCCTCCAGTAACTTTTTCTCTGCCTCAAAAAGCCGAAGCAACTTGCTTGTGTTGCCTTCACCTTTCTAAAGTCTAAGTCTTTCACAGGCCCACCTCCAACCTACCAATCATTCTTTCACAGGCAACTTCTGACACAGATACCTCTTCTTTTTTCCCAGCTATGCTCCTGTTCAGTACCAGCTGGCTGAAAGTGCCATACAGCTCCTGTCTTTTACTTGCAAATATTTCCATGAACTTCACCTTTCCCTGGCTTCATGTCCATGTGGGTTGAGGTCACTCCCTGTCGTGCTGATTACCATCAGGTCCTTATGCTTCCACAAATGTGTCCAGTCTTTATGACTTACACTATTCGTGGTCTGTAGGCTCTTTGGGACAGCACCGTTTTGGTTTGTGTTTGTATGAGTAACAGCACAGCCTGTTATTTGTGCTGCTACAGATGCAATCTGAGCCATGTAGGTCCAGAAAATTACGACTTGGTTGTATTTTAAGTGGAAAAATTTTGGGGGGGACAGAATAAACCTACAGTTCAGCTTGGTCAACAGGCATTGAAACACTACCCATCTTTGCACAGTCTCCACCCTTCGTATAAGATTATATGTTAAGCTCTGAACAAATGTCCAGAAACTATTCTAAAAGACTAAAATGTTTTTGATTCATTTACCTTAGACATTGCAATTAGGCAGGATGCTTCCAGTAACTTCTGTTTACAGGGGGAAAAAAATAAAAATCATATACTCATTTTGAAATACAATAATTTGTTCGATTATGTAAGTCAATATCATTGCCACTATAAACTAAGAAACAAGAACTATTCAACAAAAATTAACCCAGATTTCGGTTTTACAGTGCATCTATTCAAAATATGCTGAGTGTTTTTATATCCTTTCTGTTGAGTAGAGGTTTATCAACCAAAGCACATAGTGTATACTCTGAAATACATGCACACACACATATATACATGTCAGCAAAATTGACAGTCAGCCTTTACTACAAGTAACACTGATGCTTTCTATTGTGAACCCTTATTTCATTTTATTCTTAATTCATCAGACTTCCACCAAGTGATCTGAAGTTTCTCAAGGCTGATAACATTTTAGTCCTATATTTTAGAAAGTTTCACCTAAAATAATTCTCTTCCTGGGAAGAGGTATCTTTGTTTAAATTGAATTTTCCAAATGTCATGTTTGAAACTCAAAAAGGTCCTCTGTCCTTTAGATCAGGAATTGGTGTGCAGGAGACTTTGTACTCAAAGATGAGGAAAGGGAGGGAAATCCCCGGCAGAGACCCAGAGGTAGCCAAGTCACATACTGAAAATCAGTTTTCCTCTAACACATTCGAAATGGCTTTTGAGAGACTGGCTGCTGGTGTCTACTTACGTAAGAAGGTAGGATGTTGGTCCACACAAGTCCTTTTTGTTTCCAGATCTCCTGCCAGAGGGGATGTGGAGCAGCAGACCGTGAGAGGTCCCACCAAACAGTGGTGACAGCTTCTTCTGTCTGACCAAAGGTGCCCAGAGGTTGGAAATGGGACTTTGTGCAATAATTCCTTGCCTTTCATAGTCCTTCGTGTAAGGTCAACAAAAACAGAATTAACAGTCCTTGTTTTAGAGATCTCCTGGCTCAAAGTTTGCTCAGAAACTCCTCTGGGAGAAGCATGAGGAAGTGCTTCTGACATCCCGCTGCAATGGAGATTTATATTACATACCTGCAGTAGTCTCCTCAAAACCATTTCTGAGCACTCTGCTCAGAAATGTGGGAGGAAATTTTGGACATATCCAGTATTTAGTACCTCCTTTGGGATGTTTGTCATGTGTAAGGACATGATGCCCTGTGAAGCCTCCTTTTGTAACACCCTGTCTTTTATAAAAAAATAATTTTATACACTATGCCCTAACAATTTCCTTGGGTGTACCCTGATTCTTATGCTGTGAACAAACCATAGCTTATGCCTCTCCTGGCCAGATTCAATGAATTTCTCATGATGAAGCACATTCAACAGTCTTCAATGAATTCTGAATGTTTTTCAGAACTCGATTTTTCAGCATCATCTTCAAATCACAAAAATCATAACTGAATGCAGTGATCTACTTTATTTTTAGGTTTTATCTGCGTCTTAATTTCCTGGTGTTGTCAGAAAGGGACATGCAGATATTGCAGACAGAATTCCTGCCACGCAGTAATTTTGGCTGGTAACAAGCTATAGAATTTCTTTATCAGCACGTTAACTCTGAAAGCAGACACTGTATATACGTGTGTATCAATGTATACAAACTGTGTTGCTCCTATTGTTATATCAACATCCAGGGTACCAGACACAGCTACAACCAATTAATGCCAAAATCTCTTTACAACATTAATACCACGCATATTTCAGATTTGCGGGGGGGAAGCCACTTAGACAACCATGAATTTCAAACAGCCTGTGCCACAAGGTATGATGACATGATAGCCACCATGACTGTAGAGAAAAAAGTGACCTTTTTCTGCTTAACATTCACCCACACAACTCAGATCTTGCAACAATGCTATATTAAAACACTATATAAAGATGTATGTTTAGGATTATTTTCTTCCAAATGTTGACTGCAAAAACACATTCCAAAATCTGTGCATGCTCATGCCAAAAGATTGACACAATTTTCACAAATTTGCCCCATCTTATCCATTTACAGAACTGGGACCCAAACCACTATATTTCATTATCAGACTGTCCAACGGAAAACTGCAAAATAAGTATCTTCAAAAATGCTCAGTCAGGTAATATAAAGGTGCTATGCTTGCAAAGGTTTCAACATAGACATTTTAATTGCATTAAGTTGTGACTAAGAAATGAGGTTGGTCCTGCAGTGAATATATTATGTAAATACAAACCATTTAAACAGAAATTATAAAAATTAATGGAAATAAAGAAGTCCTTTAATTTGCACCTAGGAATGGTCCCTTTCACAACTATGTAATAATAAATTAATTTTTAAAAGTAAGAATAACAAAAATACCTGGGAAACAAGTAAAAAAACTTGTAAGGAACAATTTAACACCCTCTGGAAGATGAAACCAGGCCATACACTAAGGATGAGTAAGTGAAGAGATACTGTCTTAGCAGAGAGGAACATAAGCATATGCTGAAGTATTTCCTGGAACAGGGTCTGGAGGCCCAAACACTTATCTGCTTGCAATTCTGATTTATTTTAAGTCATTTCTGAATAAAATCTGCAAGGGTAGTTCAGAAAATAAACAAAAAATAGGAAAGAAATGTCAGTTCCTGTGAATGTAAAAGAGGAATTAATAGGAATATGAGATCCAGAGTGTAATTTAATGGACAGTAATTAGTTTCTATTGATATGCATTTTTTAATAAAAGCTGTAATAGTTGTTTGTTGAAAGAGAGATACTTTACACTTCATATCTGAAATCTATTTCCTGCCAGTGCATTTTGTCTCCATAACATTGTGGGAAATGTTATGTGAAACATCCTCTCTCTTTAAACCTTGATAAAATTCTCGACTACATAAAATGTAACAAGTTTTAAACAAATGACTGTCATCTCCTTGAGCTGGAGAGTTTGAAGAAAGCACAGCAAGTGTTTATTTGCATTAAATACATGCATCAGTGTAGTGTATGTGAGAAGCTCTAGTACGGCTATTCTACAGCAACTAGAAGATTTTTTTTCTGTGTCGTGTTTGAAAGGCTGTAAACCTTTGTGATGTCTGTCTTACGCAATTTAACTTGTTCTAATTTTACTACAAAGGGTTCTTTTGACTTAGTAAATTCTTTAAGTCGCTCTTTTCAAAAGACATACAGAAAACTCCCTCTCATGATTATTAATAATGTAGCTAGTAGGGAGAAAGTCTCAGAGTACTCAGTGAAAAATTTCTTTCAATCTCTAGAGACAGAACTTAATTTTATAGTGTTTGGTAGTACTTAGTTTCATTTTCTTAAATGTTCTAGCCATTGAATAAAGAAATAATTTGAAAAGGAATTTGAACATCTACAATATTTGAATATTTGCCTTTAGCATAAAATGTTTTAATGTTTTGAGTCTATCTTTGACAATGGAAACACACTTTACTGAACATTGGTAAGAGTTCACTTTGTAATAGAAAAGTAGTCACTCACTGTGATCACTGTGTCTTTTTAGTATGCAGCCCAGAGGATTCAGAAAAAGATTACATTTACAATAATTAACATATATGTAAATGGAGATCATGGCTATGAATGATAAATTTTCATAGCAATTTAAACCTTGTTCAAATTAATCAACCATACAGACACTTGATTAATGAAAGGCAGTGTCACTTTAAAATGCAACATGTTAATATATATTACTGTTATCGCTGATCAAAGAATCTTTAAACATAAACCAATTAAAACAAAGTTCAATCTACATTTTTTACTTGTTTAATTCCTGTAGAATTATAAGAGTATTATAAAAATTTGCGTATTATACTCTCCTTCATATCTATTTACTAAATTGCCTGTAGTACAGAATCACACAAGTAATTCTGCTACTTCATTAATATGATTGGATCTGAAAACTACCAGATTAGTTTTTCAATCTAAACATATACATAAGGGCTGACTGCAAAGTGGACAAAATACATCCAATTTCAATCTTCGTTCGTAAAACCAGCAACTTGCATCTCATCTCTCCTAGTTTCAATGTAACCGCCAACAGACCAGCCATACAGGAGGTCTGAGTGACTGATAGCAAGTGAGCTGCTCAGGAAGGCTGCCTTCGTGGCACCTCCCCAACAACACCTACCTTCTAAGAACAGCAAGGCTGGAGTGTTTTATGGGAATGTTAGATTTCTGTAGAGCTCATCCCAAGTATCTAGACTGGGTTTGCTTCTTTCAATTCTTCTCTTACATGATGAGGTGTATACTGTCATATAACTCCGCTTCAATTCACTGAAAAATTTTAAGTGTATTTTTCATTAAAAAAAATATATAGTGGCAATTTATTTAATTATTATTCAAAAGAGTCACTATCTTCCAAGTTGTACAATGTTGCTCACTTTACCTCATGATCAGGAAAACCTAATAAAAATATATAGCACATTTCTCTATGGTAGCCTTAATGAAGACTTAGATGCTGTGGTCACGAGCATAGAATAGATGCCAGGAGGGGAGTTAAAATGATTAGCCAACCTCTTTTTTAAAAAAATTCAGACATTATTTAAAACGTGTCTTTAACACATATTACATATCAGCCATTTTTATGTCCAAATACTGGGTTTTGGGTAAGTGATAGTAGCAGTACAAGAACAAGAGATAGCAAAATTGAAGTAAAATCTTTGGGTTTATGACAGAAACAAAGACAACATACTATTGTTTTTGGAAAATGGATCCAATCAGACATATATATAAAGTCTCCTTGTCATTGTGGGAGCAAGGACACGTGGTCACTACTCTGATTTCTATATTAGGAGCAAAACACAACTATATCAGTTCGCTATCTATAGGGACTATAATAATTGAGCTACTCCCTCCCTCTGTGGCAAACAAGTGTCTGGTGCAAGAAACTGTCCTTGGAAGAGGACGTAACTGTTGACATTTTCCAGACATGACAACAAATACTAGTGTATTCCTGCAGACAAGCTTGCAGAGATGCAGCCCATGCTAGTGACCATGGCAATATTTCGTGTGCAGAGTCCCAAAGCAGATTGCATTTATCTTGCACATTTACGTCTTACCAAATGTATGCCCACAAATCCATGTTGTAGCATGTCAAAACACTGAAGTCCTTCAAATACAGCCTTTTGAAAGAATCCTCCATAAAGACTCAAATTACCCGAACTACAGAGAATCTCCCAAAATTACGTGAGCTGAAACAGCTAATGTCTGCTCTGGACCAAATCACAGCTTCTGGACCATGTAACTCATACAATATGTCAAACCTTACTGAAGACTGAGGACACATTTGCATTTCTTCTAGGCTACATAAAAGTGTCCTTGAGACCAGCCCCAAGGTCAGTTTTGCTACTTATTTGCTGACATACCTTCTGTGTTGGTCCTGTGGCACCCCAACTTCTGCTCTTGCAGGAAAACCCTTTGCTGTTGTCCTGCATCCAATGGGGCATTCACCTGCTGTGCAGCCAGATATCCAAACACTTTCATGCTTAATTACAATTCTTCATCTACTCCTCTCTGCCTTGGTGTGTGTCAGACAGCGAGCTCTGGGCAGCTTTCCTAGAAAAGCCCTGGCAATGTCTGCTGAGCAGGCATTGGCATTCGTAGTAAAGTTGCCTACAAACAAAATGACAATGAGAATAAGGGCTTAAACTCGGGAATAAATGCAGACAAAAAGCAGATGCGAAGGTACAGGTTGTGCCTATGGGAAACAGAAGGTCTGCTGCCTTCAGGTTCTCTATGGCTGGGAGGGAAAAATCAGCATGATAACACATGCTTTGCAATAAATAAGTAATGCACATTAATTTGTATACTCACATTTTTCTATACATTTTTTGCTTAACATTTTTATTTATTTTGATACTGCACTTTTCTACATATCCAGATGTTTGACATCTTGGAGAAAAGTTTGTAAATGCTTTGCACAGCTGAGCTACAGAGTTTGAAGAGACTGCGAGTGAATCCACAACTGTTTCATCGGATTTCTTTTGGCCAACACATCTCTCCAAAAGTGCTACAGAAGTGTAGCTAAGGACAGCTTTTAGGCTTTGGAAAAGCTCCAAAACTGCTTCTGCTTACTTCTTTTCATAGGGTGGAGAGAAAGGATGTTTAAGCTTCAGCTGGACACCTGGAATTCTCCTCAATAAATATTTTAAGAAAAATTACAATGTTCTATACCTTTTATGATTGCCTTTGATTTTCCCCTCCTAGTTATATATTGACCTCATACTCGCCCAGTCGCTTCTTTACCCCCAGTGTAGCTGTAAACCCTTTCCCTAATACTTTTTCAGCTATTTGATTTGGAAACAGGTGGAATGGGTTATCTTACACTTTTTTTAGGCTAGATATCTGTGTTTTTGTAATCTATGAGCAGTTTTGTACAAACTTTTGTTTCCCCCCAACAAGTGCCAATAGAGGTTGCTGAAGAGGGAGGAGAAAACGTTCGGTTGGTTGGTTGGTTGGTGCCAGTGGGACAGGTAGAAGAGGGAATTCTTCTTTTTATTTTTCTATTCACAGCACAAAATACACTCAGCTTTTAAGGTACAGGTGTGTGTGTTTGTTGACTTCTATTTTTAAGCATGTGTATTACCAGGAAATCGAAGAGGAGACATGGCAGTAGTCCAACAAGCAAGGATTGGTTAAGTCCTTTTTTCTTCTTCTTCTTTTCTACCAGATTTCAATTTGCTTACTAATTGGGGAGCAGTAGTTTGGAAAATACACCTACAATCTAGTATCAACCTTCTTTTGATTGAAGCCAATAGTGTCTACGGACTGTTTTGACACTTGACTACATGTCACCTAGCATTATTATATTGGTATCCAATCTCACTAACCCCTGCCATAGCTGCAACCGCTTATAATGAAGGAGATTTTGAAAACAGAAATATTGACAACTCATACAAGACTAGCCTAAACCACGAAATGATGGCATTGACAACATCCTGACTGAGTGCTACTGAAGTGTTAGAAACATACATTTTTAATGTCTCCTTAAGAGTAAAATGTAAGCTCCAAAAATTGTTCTCGACAAAATTGGGAATTTGTGTTGATATCTCAGGATCAACTTTTAGCAGATATAGAAAGGCAGGGTCATTGGTCAAGCAGATATTTTTCCCCTATGTACCTACATTTGGAAGTCAGCAGGAGGTTTCTCAGCCCTGTTTTTTCATTCCTTTTCTTAAGCTGAGGAATCCATTTGGAACTCAGCCCTTCCCACTGTATTGCTGTATCCAAATGCCAAAAAATTGGACACGTATTTTCCCAACTGGTTTCTTATTGCATTAGACAGTGCTGTGCTACCTTACTCAGTTGAATACTGATAGTTTTTACCACACTTATATTTGCCGGTTTTGCAAACATTTGGTGATGTTACTCTCCAGGTGCTGAGCTCTGCTACATGAAGACCCAAATTCAGTGTCTCTGCACTAAAGTTCAATCTTAACAATAAACTTTTAGGGATATTTTCATTAGATTCCAGGAGAAAATCACAAGAGTAAAGAGATATAAATTTAACAGATGTAAGCCTTGCTTCTCGCAAGCTGAAAGTGTAAATACACTGGTCACTAACTGGATTCTGTCAGAAGGAAAACTCATTCTGCTTTCAAAAATCTACGTAAGGAAAAAACTGCTATATAAGCTACCTAGCTTTAGGACCTCATTGGTTCTGTAAAAACAAATCCCTCTCACTCAGGTTTCTTCAGTTCTGTTTACATTAGTTTTATTCTCCCTTCCCCACTTCGAGGGCCAAGATTGTGAGCTGAAGGAGAATTATACAAGGCAGAATTTTAATTTTGAGTGCTGAATAAAACACATGCTTCTTAAAATCCTGCATTACCTCACACCTCATGAGCTCTTAAAAAGCAAAGTTCTAAGTGCATGAAAATAAATCTACCCATCCCCTGAGAAAAAACAGTACCAGCTGTTAAAGAAACCAGGGAATTTCACCCACCAACACAGGTATTCTGGCATACAAACATGATGGCAGAAGACAGGTTATTATAGTCCCAGCTATGAGAGCTGGCTCTTTACCTCCATCTTCTTGGGTAGGTTTCTCCACCTCAGTCTTTTGTGTGTTAGCAAAGAGTCTTCTCACCCTCTGCACAGCTGAGTCCTGGAGCAGATGGTGTTGGCACGAAGGATTCTTCCTTGATGAATCTGTAATCATCTCCCTCGCAGCAAGTTCTGAGTCAAACATAAAACCAATAGATGTAATCCTGCCTGCAGCAGAAATGCAGAGTCCAAACAGATTTGTTGAAATGTATTTAAGCATTTTGGTAAGATATTTTAGAACATACTAGCGCACATGTGCTAGCACAAAACCAGCCAATTAGCATAAAACATTCTGGATGTTTTATTCCCGTTAACTCAAACATCAACAAGCAATCTCTTCTTAGGGTTACTGTTAACATGTCAGTATTCCTAGGTTTCCATTTTAAGTATTGATGGAAAAAAAAAAATATTACTTAAAAGCTTAGATCACAGGACAACCCAGACTGAAGTAGTTCAAAATTGGAAAAGTTCTATTTGAAATTTTTTTAAATTGTTTTGTATAACATACGTTACTAGGAAATGCATGTACATATATCATTTTTTTTCTGATGTTTTAAAAGAAAAACAGCATTTTAAATGTTAAAATCCAAAGCTCTGGGTTTATATTTATGTTTGAAAAACCATGACTTTAGTAAAACTTAAAATTTGGTTACGTATAAAGACTCAAATTAGTTTTATTGTATGTTATTTATAGGTGAGGATATCTATAAGTCTCTTTGCAATCCCAGATAATTTTCCCCCCAAAAAAAACTTTCCTAAGAATCACATTTTAAATACTATAATTTATTTTATTGACCCACAGCACTGCTGTGATAATTTCATTTATTTAGCCATTTAAGATCCTGATAAATATGCCCGTGGTCATGTATTAATGACTATTGTCTTGAAGGCAGAAAAGCAGCACGTACATCAGCCTCCCCAGCCCTGTGGCACCTGCAGAAAATAGGAGACGGGTTTTTCCTCAGGAGCCTGGGCACCGTGGGGCCAATGCAGCCAAGTGGCCGGAAAAAGCTACTGACACACAGTGCTAGTAAAAAAAAAAAAAAAAAAAATCTGCCAGGTTTGTTAACTAGCGTATTTTGGAGAGAAAAGGCTGGCCCCAGCAGTAAGGAGAGAGGTGAGCTCCTTAGGAGTGTGAAGAGGAAAGGAGCAAGGGGAGTTGTGGACACCAGGTAGGCAGCCGGACTGAGGTATGCACTCACAACACAGTGATATTAGTTTAGGATCAGAATCAAGCTTTTAATTCTAATAGAAAGGTTGGGGAATTGTTAAAAATGCTGTTTAATTGCTGTTACTACCTCCTCTGTTAAAGTGTTAGACCTCTTGTTTCTCATTCATTATGAAACAAAAGACTAAGCATTTAAAATACTCCTTTGTCACTGAGACCTGTAAGATAAACTGCTCCCCTACTCCTTTCCTATTACAGCAAAATAAAATAAAATCTTCTCATCTGATTACACTAGAAAGGTGATCTTGTCGAAATAGTTACAAGCTATCATTTGGGAGCATCTATGCTCAACATTCCTCTTTGCCACCTCTTCTTCATCAGCCCAAATTCTGTTTTCTTTAATCAGATCAGAATCAGAAATCACCCAGATTTAACTCACAGTTCCCCCAACAGCTATAAAATCTTAGTTGTATTCACTGAATAAATTAAAAAATAAGATATATACCGTCAGGAAGAGTAAAAACCACGATTCCTGTGTGCATACCCTGGAACTATTTCTCTCCACGGCTGCACCAGTACCACTGAATAGGGGCTGGGATTTCTGGTGCTGTGTTATCCCAGTCTGCTGCAAGAGGCTCTCACCACCACAAAGGTTCTTTCATGCTTGCCATCACCAGTGAAACTGCAAAGTGTCAGAAACTGTGAAGGAGGTTTTCTGTTTGTTTTTGAGGAAGGGGAAAAAAAAATAAAGAAACCCACAACTAACCCAAAACTTATTCCAGACAGGTCTTTAGTTATTCTTACAATGTATAACAGGGCCCAGTCTGAATTCATATCTCAATAGATTACAATCCACATCATCTCACATTTGGCAAAAGTGCCCATTCCTGAGAGCTACAAAGAACAATATATACTTAAGTCCATATTCACCTCAATCAGTCTGTGTCTGCGCATTCTGTGGGGGATTTAGAGGATGCACAGGTCATTGTATCAGAGAACTGAAGAGACATATTACAGTACATTATGCTGGGCTTCACCTGGACTGGACACACATGAAAGAGAATTCAGCTGCCACAGCTTCCTTTGTATCTCCGTTTTTCAAATTCTGAAAACAAGCTAAAGAGGAGAAAAGGGACTCAACTTTTTTAAACCCATGAAAACTACTGGATAAAGATATAATCAGAGTTTGAATCAAGGTAAACAATATTATAATCAAATTACGGTCACTTTTAAACTATGTATTCTAAACATGATGTTTCCACGTTCATCGAAAATTTGTTTCCACCTACATTAATTGCATTACAGTGATTTAATGAAATGCCTTGTTAAATTGTTAGAAGAATAGATAATATCCATATAAAAAGAAGAGAACAAAATATGGCACCTGGCAAGGTTTTAAGTAAAAAGCTAACTGTTAGGTATTTTGTATTGAATTTCTATAAATGACTCAAGTAGACATAAAATACAAATGAGAAAAAAAATCCTATAACAAAGAAAAAAAATTATAGAGTAGGATTTATCAGCCATTCACGTTTACATTTCAACAAAACAGCCTAACTTGCTTTTGTGTGGAACTGGTTTTGAATTTAGAAGTATTGCCTGTACTAGACAGATATTAGATGCAATACTGTACTAAAGAACACCTTGTTTTTCTAAGGATTCAGGCAAGCATGATCCTTCTACACAAGATCATTGCTCCATGTGGACATGTGATATGCCCACCTCAGTCAAAACTTGCTGACCTCTACAGGAGTTTTACTTGACTTCAAGATATGGTCCAAGGTCTAGAGGGTGATTCTGGGAAAACCTGAAAGCCATCAGCCCCAATTACTTCTATGGCAACTGCAGGCAAAAAGCTCCTCACACACTCAGGGAGTAAAGATGAAGTTGTTCATAGTAAACCCCAGCTTGTTAGAAGCGTGAAACTGTCTACAGATAGATTTCCAAAAGCAACTGGGCACCTTCTCTCTAGATTTAAAATATAATCTCCTCCAGGAAAGCTGATCCTGTGGATGTGCCATGCACTTTTTCACAGATATAAACAAACTATTTCAATTTTCATTTTTTCAAGTTAATAAACTAGAAAGCTGGTGTTTTTAGCTGGAGTGACACACATTAATGGAGGTAAAGAGCCAGACCCTATCTTTGAGGAAATGTATTTGTGAGAAGGTAAGCAGCAGTGATGGAAGAACT